>SNQN01007639.1:18220-32516 GCA_008642245.1 Bassia scoparia | reverse complement strand
TCAGGGGGAAATCGAAACTCTAAATTCTTCCATAATGTCATGAAGGACGCAAAGGAATCTCAAATTTTCGTTCTCCGAAAACGATGATATATGGTAACAGTTTGAGGGATGTAGACGTGGCGCGCCTCAGCGTATAGCGGGCCGCGCGCCTTGGTCCTACATCGAGGGTGCTTGTTTCGTGGGCTTGAGCACGGAATCCGACACGCTCGAGGTGGCGTTGGGGTAGTGTTGTCGATAGAGGGAGTCCGCCACGTGCCTAGAAAGGTTAATTCACGGAACGCCCGAACGTTGGTGCAATCAATGGCCACGTCCAATCAGTACCATCGTGGGTTCGGGACATGGTCGAATCAGATCTGTAACTAGCATTCGCCGCATGTAGCGGCCTCTATTCGTCTCAATTGCAATTCCATTCATCAGATTATTGAATGCACATAACTTACGTTTTTTGCACTTAGACAGCGAACTAACCCTCAAATTACTATGAAAGCTGTGTTAACTATTATGCACAAGAGAACTATTAACTAGAAATTGTGACCACTTTGTTATTAATATGTGTAAAAACGGTGGCTAAACAGGTTTGTCATAGTTTCTGATTAAAGTGATTCACATAAATTCCGGTCTTCGTTAGCAAAATATTACAAAGTATACAACAATGACATATATGCAATAATATGAAGTGCTAAACTTCAAAGTATATGCAACCTCTTAACCTCAAATTGAAAGAAACAAAAGTTAGTTGTAAAAAAATGAAACGAATCCTTTGCCTTGAATCGCTACACGAAAAAAAGACAAACATTGTTAGTCATATAAAAGCAAGCGCAATGGGATCTTTCGCGGCTTGGAATGCTATAAAAATACCAAGAATCGTTAGTATTGACAATTGAATAATAATAATGAAAACGAAATGAAAAGAATGAACAAAACATATGCAACATTGAAAAGTAATGAAAACCTACATATTTACATGAACGTTAAAAGCGAGTTTCTACACATTGTTTTGAATTGCGTTAAAAACTCATAACAATGGTTAGTCAAATTAACGAAAGTGAAAGAGAAGAAATATTGGTGAGTAATTCAGAAGTCAACTTTGTTATCGCTTGTTGATTCGAAAGAGAATCGATGCTTTGATAAAAAGAATGTGGTGATGTGTTTAGAGTGTTTTCGAGAGAGAAAAGAGAGAGTATACGTATGAGTGTTGAAAGTGAAGGGTTTTAAGCGTAGAAGTGTGTTCAGAAGTCGAGGTATGGAACTGAGCAGGAAGAGTGTATTTATAGGCAGAGGCAAAACGAAGCACAACAGACTAAACCTGCGTATATACGCTTCAGGATGAGCGTGATATACGCGGTGGGGAGCTATACACTCAACTCAGCGTATATCGTCCTTCACTTTCATAAGGTTTCTTGCAACTTTGTAGGCCTGAATGAGCGTATATACGCAACATAGGGAGCGTATATACGCTCCTGATGGAACGTATATACGCTCATCATCTGCGTATATACGCTCAATGATTTCGTATATATTTTCAAAAACCTCAGAATTTCTGATTTCCTCACGATTTTTTCGTGATTTACTTGATTCGACACACCTAGACAACCCTTGCTCCTCCAAGCAAGAGTTAGAATGTTTCTAGAAGGTTGCACGTATTTTCGAGTATTTTTCTAATTATTGCCTGTATTTTCTGCGTAATTCTGCGTAATTTAAACATTGCAAAATTCATAGAAAATCATAGAAAATCAAGAAAAAATAATTTAAAATATTGGCGGATTAGAAAAAATGTGAACGACATGATGAAAATCAAAAAAGCTGAGAAATCGCAGTTGTAACTTGTTTATGATAAACGTTTGAACTTTGAAAACACGAAAGAAATAATTTTTTGCCCTTGTATTTGAACCTTGCTCAATAGTTCGAGTACCGCTCACGTAATTCAACTGTTTGTGAATTTCAAAGCATCTTTTTCTGATTCGAAACAAACCGGCGAGACGCGCGTATGTTTTTCAGTCACGGATTCTCATTTGGGGAAGACACATTTTCAGGTGTTAGCAGAAGCCCCATTTGACTGGTCCTGAAGAGACGTAGTCCTCGTAAGACGAAAGTCAAGTATCGATTCGGGAGCGGAGAGCAACTCAAGACTTCTGCGACCTGAGTTACCCGTTTGCGGGCGGTAACCTTTGCAAAACAAATGTTAGTTTTACCTTTACCGCGCCCAATTGGTGTTATGCCTTGGGAAGCGCCTGGATCCTGAGATCATGGTTTTCTCCTACGGCTGCCTTGGTTTTCGGGAGAGCTGTGATGTGTGCATGCGGAATTCTTCTGGTGGCGGGAGAAAATTCCAAAACCGAGGAATGCGGAACTTCTTGAGCGGGAGAGATTCCAAGACCGAAAGGTGTGCCGACGGAACTTCTGTAGCGGGAGAAGATTCAAAACGAAGATGGTTGTGTTGGATTTCTGTAGCGGCGAGAATGTAGACCGAAAGATGTTTTGCTTGAGATTTTGTAGCGGGAGAAACCGTAGACCCGTAAGATGTTTTGCTTTGAGAATTTCTGTAGGGAGAAACGTAGACCGAAAGATGTATTTGCTTGAGATTTCTGTATGCGGGAAGAAATCAGTCAAGACCCGAAGTGTGGCATATGTGGAAACTTTGGGGGGAGAAGATTCCAAAACCGATAGGGAAAGGGGTGGGGGGAAGAGAGAAGTGTGTATGTTTGGAGGTTTGCTTTTGGAAAATGTCGACGTTTGAATGCCTTGAAGAATTCATTGGATTATACCAAGTTAAGGGTATTTTGGTTAATTTGCTGTTGGAGGTAATGTTGTTAACATTATTGAAGGTTTTTTAAAGTGTGCCTGATATTCGGGAGTTTAACGACGTTGGATGATCGAAATAATGCGCGACAAGCCAGAAGAGAAAATGGGAAGGCACTTGGGCGTATGATACGTCTCAGACCTGTCGTGATAAAATACGCTCGTATCTGCGTATATACGCAGATTTTAAAGGTATATCGCTGCTTGTGGTATGTTATTATTCAGTTTGCTTGCATCGAAGTTTGATTATTTCCTTTTTTTTTTTTTTTTTTTTTTTTTTTTTTTTGCTGCTGAATTTCGAGCCTTTGCTTGCTTTCTCACAAAGTTTGCGAATTCTTGCTTATAATTTTCCAATCCAAAGAATTAGAAGCTATTCTTGAAAGATCCAATTCTCAAATTCAGTATAACTCCTTCAATTCTGAATTTTTGTCTCATTCCTTCGAATTTTAGGGTTTAGATGTTTCCATGATTCATCTTGCTTAAGCCAAGTGTGTCGGGCAAACTTGCCCCAGTATTTCTGGCCAAAATAAAGGAGCCGTTCACGTTGGATCAGAAGACGGTGAAGGTGTTGTTCAACATGTAGATTAAAAGGATTCAACTGCACCTGGGATTCCAGATTTTTGATTTTATCATGATTAATAGAGATCTGGTTTTGTATGTTTCCATATTTGCGTCGGTTCCAATCTTTGAGACCGAATTTGATAGTCGTGAGCTTTTTAGAAATGCAAAAAAATCTGGAACCTTCATAACGGGTCATCCAGTGGCGGCGGACAATAGTTTCGGCCTCTTTATCCAGAGTCCACGCGTTCTGAAAACGAATTTTAGATAGTAGAGGGACAAAGGAAGCCGAAGTGGTAAGCACAAATGGACAGTGGTCGGAGCAGGAAAAATGTTCATAAGACAAGGAGGAGGAGGGAAAGCGATGGAACCAGGAATGGCTAGCAAAGGAGCGGTCCAAGCGTTCGTAAAGAAGGTGGGGGSCAATTTGTTTTTTCCAAGAATACTGCGTACCAGCGATCGGTATGTCCATAGAATCCGTGAGATGAAGAAAACTACGAAGGCGACTACACTACTGAGGCAGAAGAGGGTTGCCTCCTTTCTTGTCAATCGAATTTAACATGATGTTAAAGTCGCCTATGATTAGCCAGGGCGAGGTAAGGGATAAGACCAGCACTGAAAAATAATCCCAAAAAATTTTTTTATCCCGTTCTTGTGCAGGAGCATATATTGCAAAAGGAGTGAAGGAGGTGTCGCAAGCGATGTCATGTATCTATAGAGACGCTATTCGATGTTCAACGAAATTGACTTGGAGGTCAACCGTCGTATCATGCCAACAAATCCACATACCACCACAATGGCCAGTTGGATTGATGATGACAATATTGTTAAAACCAATAGCACGACTAAGACGCTTACTATTTGAAGGAGTTAATATTGTTTCAATAATGATTAAGATATCCGGGTTAAAACATTTACGAAGGTATATGATTTCACTTATAGCTTGGGGTTTTTTAGCCCCTTGGATGTTCCAACTAATTATTTTCATTTACTGAATGTTGTGTAGTATAGTAGTCGTATGAGGAAAACTTATATAAATTAAAAACATAGGTAAAAAAGGGGGGGCTGAAAATAATATTAAAGAGCAAGGGGACAAAGATTGTATTGAAAACTTTAGGAAGATAAGTTAAAGTGCCATTAAGGATTGCTTTGAAGACTTTAGGAAAATAGATTAAAATCCCATCAAAGGTATAGGCAAATGGTAATTGAATAAATAAATCCATAAAATGAAATAAAATAAAACAAGGAAACATAGAAACAAATAGAGGACATAGGGGCGATAGGGCAGTAAGCCAATAAAGAAAACCAAATAAAAAAGCAGTCCATTGGACCAGGCCTAGTCCATGGACAAGGCATATATACAAGGCCAAGCACCGACATAGGATGTGCCCAATAAGATCAGACAGGCCCACAGGTAGCGGGCCTACCGTTAGCCAAACAAAATAAACATAGCGAGGCCCAACAAAAAATATACATAAAATCACTAAGTTGAATATGGACTGTAGGATGATGTTATTGCAAAAATTCCCKYAAAAAAAATAATACGGCCCAGGAAAACATGCGMCCCAGCAAGAGAAAGGAATGAGCCCGAACAAATTGCCCCAATAAAAGCATAGAGGTGGCCTGCAAACACAACACTCGAAAAGTGATAAGGGGCAGATGTTAACCCAAAAAACAACAAGATTACATAGTTACCATGGGGCAACAAAATACKAAGCCAGAGAAAGAGAATAAAAATGCAGTAACCGATGGGCAACCAAATACCAAAAGAGACAATAGTATAGTAACRCAATATATGTAGAAAAGGCAAAAGTTTGAACCATTGTACAAKGGAAGGTCCGAAAAACACAAAGAAAAGTGTAAAAAAAGACAAATAGAGGGGCAGTGAAGGGGTTCAGTAACCACGAATCATCATTGTGCAACAGGGAAGCTAGTGAATACAAGACCACCCAAGCCAAAAAAAAAGGGTCTAGTAATAGGGGAAGGGCTGAAAAATGAAAACGCGTGGGAGGGGGTGAAAAATGAAAACATGTATATGACAATATACAAGAGGGTAGCAGTAATGGAGGAGGGTATGCAAAAGTCGACAAATAAAACAAGTTGTTTGAAAGTGAAAGTAGCAGCAGGGGGGAAACAGCAAAATGTTAAAAGAGGGTCGAGGAATAAAATAATCAGTAGGACAGAAGAAAGGGGAGAAATGTAGAAGGTGAGAAATCCCATTAATAGACCCAAAATGGTGGCGGAGCCAGTAAACACTTACTGCCAAACTCTGTAAATCGAAGGGGCACTGAAACATCAACACTTGCAAAGAATTATCCAAGGCTACGTCGCGCAACAAACCTCCAATTTTTGTTGTCCAGAGACAACATAAGCACTCAGAACATAGGTGGGGATACATCCTTACCCATAATGACAAGGGACTTGAAATTGAAAATGTTGAAAAATCARTGAAAACACAAAAATATAACACCATAATCGAAAAGCAGCAGTTAACACAAATAGTGGGCAAATATAACAAATTACAGAAAGTAACCCAGCAGCCAGCATAAAAAGGAGGGAAAAAAATGACTTAGGTAAATAGATAATATAGGTAATAACCCTGCAGTCAACACAAAAAGTAGGCAAAAAGGATGCAATAGGTACAGAGAAGATATAATAAATCGAGAAAGGGCTAGAAAAAGGGGAATAGCCAGTAAGGAGGAAACAGCAAAATCCGAAGATGAAGGGAAGTAAAAGATAAAGCAGTAAATAAAATGGTCAGGTAAAAGGCCAAGAAGAAACAAATACAAAGATGCAGGTAGAACAGCAGGAAGAAATAAAAGCTAAGAACAAAATAATACAAAGAAGAGGAGAATATATTACAAAAATGGATAAAAGAGGTAACAATGGGAGGGTACCAGTAGCTAAAAAAAGAACAGAGCTTAAATTAAAAACGAGTAGGAGAAAAGAGTAACTACGAGGAGAACCAGAGCAGGTCCCTTTAGGATGGGCCCTAAACATAAGGCCAAAACTAGGAACAAAGCAAATAAAAAGTAACAATGACAAAACCAGGAACAGCCAGACACAAAGAAAAAATAAAAGGAAGAATCATAAAAAAAGAGTCTAAGGAGGGTAGGATCAGTTGCACAATAACAGGCACAAACGTGGACCCAGAGTAGTAGTAGAGCTATCCATGATCAGGTAGATGGGGAGTTCATGCCTTCATTCATCATTCTCCTCGTTACCAGATGTCACGAAGGTTCCAGCCATGAATCAAAAGTAATGCAATGCCGTCAGATGGAGAACATGAGCACATTCATACAAGAATCCTATTGCTGGGGACATCAGCAGAAACTGGGGTAATAACATTTTCCAATGGTTCCACAGCAGTAATAGGGGAGAAACCCTCATCAAAATCAATTAAATTCTCATCGGAATGCAAGACATGGAACTCAGGGCCAYGGGGGTCCTCAGATTGAGGAGGAGTGATGGGAGGAATTACTGGAGAAAGAGATGGTGATGGGAGCTGTTGAGTGGGGGAGGGCTATTGTGTAGCATGTAAGGAGTGAAAGTCAGGCCTTAGGCGACGAAATGAAGGCCTAGGGGCTGCTCTTTTCCTGGGAACAACTTTAATCCATTTATTGAGGATGGGGGCTGGATTAGCAGACTCATCAAAGGGGTTCAAATGTGGTAAGTTACCACAGTTGATAATAAGGTGCATAGGTGGGCGAAACTTAGAGGGGCATAATTCTAAGGAATGTGCGTCATCGCCGCAAAGGGGGTAAACCTCAGACATACCTTCGTAARTGAGATGGATCTGTTTTACCTGGTCCCCAATTCACARACTAAGACTCCCCGGTACTGGCTGTAAAACTGAGATATTGACACACACTTTGGCAAATTTCAACTTCTCTCTCTCTCTCTTTAGTGACCTCGTCAATTCTCAGAAAAGTACCCACTAGGGCAAGTAAAGCAGAAAGGATAGGCTCGGTCCAATACTGAATTGGGAGCAAGTGGACTTTGACCCATTGGTCAATATGGGTCACAGGTGTGGAATAGGGGCAAAATGACTCAAACCAGGGTAAGACAACAAAATTGAGTCCCAAAACAAACCATGGTCGTTTAGAGCAAACAGCAGTGCTATCAAGAACTGAGCTAAACTCCATAAGGAACCACCCATTCTCCATAGGTTTAAAAGAAACATCCCCCTGAATGAAAGACCATTGCTTCTTGAGTTTAGTTTCAATGATGTGGCGGTATGGGGGGTCCCCAAAGACCCTACCAATGAGGCATCTAAGGAGGGAAGGATCAGACTCTGGCAAAGGGGGAAGAACAGATTCAAGGACAGGAGGGTGACTTACATTGTCATGGGCATTAGGGTCCAAAGGGTTTGGAGAACCATAGATGGGTGGGGCCAAGGGAGTGGCAGAAGCACTTGAATGCGCAGGTCCCAGGTCAAATGGTGCACAGGGCTGGGTAGGTAGAAAATCTCCACCTTTATGGGGAGAAAAACTTCCCTCAGCTGAGCATTGTGGATCCATATGGGGATGGTTAATAAGAGATCCCTGGTCAAGAGGGGTATTAGGAGGAGAGTAAAGAGACATGGGTATAGGATGASGTGAGAAAGTAAAGGCAGGTAAGTAAAAGGTAAAAGAGGGGGATAGAAGTGAAAAGAATAGTAACCAAGGCAGGGTATTTATAGYGGGGTAAGAAACAGGTGGAAGGAGAAAATAAAGTAGTAAGGGAAAAGTCAGGCTAATAGTAACACAAGGATAAGGGTAACACACAGTCATGCAAAAGCAAGAAGTATGAAAATATGGGTAAAACACACAAAATAGACACACAAGAAACCATGGCAAGTACTCAAATGCACAGCCAGCCAGAGGAGAGAAATCAAATGCAGGGGCATGCAACATGGGGGGAGGACACCACATCACTGTACTACAGAACAGACCACATCAGGAGAATGGCACACGTAGAGGAGGAAGCAAGCACGAAATGCAGTGTGGGGGGTACAGTAAGGAGCCATTAGACGCAAAATGTAGCAGGTAAGATGTAAGGGTGAAAAGACTAGATACATCAAAAAAGAAAAAAAAAGAGGAGAAACACATTTTATAACCAGTAATAATAAGTGGAGAGGACAGGAGGCAGCAAGAGGGAGAGACAGCAAGGGAGATAAACAAGGTGTAAATACATAATAACAACACGTAAATACATAATAACAACACGTAGASACAAATTAGTAGAAAATCAGATGCCATGAGCAGATCAATTTCAAAAAAACCGGGTCAAGGCAGCCAGAGAAGCCCCAAGATTCATGAAAAAGCACAAAAAAGGTATACAATAGCAGTTGACCCTAAGGTAATGTAGGTGTGAACGAAACCCAAAGTAGGTGAGGATGGGAAATGGGAGCACAACACAGGAAGAAGAAAAACAGTGTAAGTACAGAGAACAGAAATGAGAGAGAGTGAGAGAGAAGCATGCAATGAATTGAACAGGGAGAAATGGTGAGAGAACTGAAAAGACATATAGAGGAAGGGAAAGACAGCACCTATAACAGTAATAGTAAAATACAAATAAGTAGTAAGTGGGGAGACAGGTAAGCAAAGACAAGTGTCCAATCCTCCATTGAAGAGGACATGCAAGAGGTGCCAGGTAGCAATGGGGGGGAACCGTTGAACGCTATAAAAAGGCAGATGAGTAGATRGGTAATCAGCCACCTGTGATGTAGGTGAAACAAGCAATACCAAGTAACCAGCAAACCCCAGACAATAATAGTAAATAAAAAGGTCAAGAAAAACCAGATGAACAAGATAAAAATCAACAACGAACAATAAAATATATACATAGAAGAATAGGAAAGAAAAGCAATGAAGCAAACTGAAAAAGGTAAAGGAGACAAACCAGGAGTCAAGGTAAAAGTGAGGAAATGTACAGATCTTACCTAAAACAAACCTCCAGAAACCTAGATCTCGAACAAAAAAAATCGGACAAAGGACAAAGAACCATCGTAACAGTAACACCCAAGAACGGAGAGTACCTTGAAAAACACAACACGGCCAATATAGGGGCCAAACTACCATCGCAAAACTGACCTCAGTCGCAACAAAACATATTTCTGAAAATTCAGAAGTTAGATCTATAAAAAAATGGCCATAATTCCGAGAAATCGGAAGTTTGTTCGGGTAAGGGGAGGGGATGTGGATCGTTAACAGCCCAGATGTGTGTTTGTGGGCTRATTATACGATGGTGAGATGGTAAAAGTAGATCGGTGGGAGAGCAAGGATGAATGGGAAACAAACATGATGGGGAGGAGATGGGGTGGTGAATCTGGAGGAAGAAGACCAACATCGGAGGAAAAAGGTCTGAAATAGGAAAAGAGGGATAAACAAGGGTGGATTTCTGTTGATCGCAGCAGTAGTGGTTGTTGTGGTGAGAGAAAAACCCTCGTAACCAAGGAAAGAAGAGCAAGTAACAGTGTAAATGAAGCCATAACCAAATGAGATCCCCAAAAAGTGAGTGAAAGTAGAAGATCCAGTTGATAAATTAGGGAAAATAAGACAAAAGAGATAAGGGAGATCTTAGAAAATCAAAAAGCAASCTGAAGGAATTGGTCCAGCTAGTAATATTCCATATTTGAAGTCGAGAAATGGGCARAGTTCCCAAATCAACGAAGCTTTCACTCCAAAGAGATAAGGCATATCTCAGGATATCATAGATGAATTGCAATGGGTTTGTCCAACAAGGATGTTTCCAGAATTGCTGATGAAAAATGGGCACAGTTCCCAAGTCAATTTGGCTTTCTCTTTCGTTTGCCAAGAGAGCGTTTCTAAGGTGCTTTCTCCTCTAGAACAGAAACCATTATTTTGCAATAAACAAATAGCTTCCAATATACTGTACTACCAAAGTGTAGCTTAGAAGTGTGAATAACCGTTGTCAAAAAATATAAAATAATAAACCAACCAGAGCAGTACTTGTTGATTTTGGTTGTATTTAGCTTCCTTATATATGTCAACTACCCAATCTTTTAATTAACATTATAACACCGTACTTTTGTATATATTTCTGTTTTGGAATCACATAATTGACCTTAAACTAGGCTAAGATATTGTAATGTAAAATGATAGTTTATTTACATTAACATTGTCTACCTCCCAATACATATTGATATCAAAAGTTAAAATTTTTTTGGCCGTGTAATAAAAATAGAAATCAATCAATCAATCAACAATCAATGCAATCAATCTAGCCTTATCCCATAGTGGCGGTCGTCTAACATAACCAAATGGATATATTCCGGGAGTCCTCCACATTAACATTTTTCCTCCACTCCCTCCGATCGAGGAGCCTCCTCTTTGCAAATCCAACTTGCTTCAGATCTTTCTTTAACTCCTTACCCACCAAGTCATTTTAGGTCTCCCTCTACCTCGTTTAAAATCCCATTGATCCCACTTTCCACTCTTCGCACCGTGCCTGCCCTGAGTCTTCTCTTACATGCCCAAACACCAATGTAACGCGTTTCCCTTAACTTGCTTGCAATATCTGCGAACACCAACTTTCTGGCGGATAACTTCATTTTATCGAATCTCGTAGATGTTTTCCCGCACAATCCATCTTAACATCCCATCTCAATACCCCAATCTTTGAAAATGCTCTTCTTGGAGGCCCAACATTGCGTACCATAAAGCACACTACTGTTATACGAGTCCGTGTAAATTTTCCCTTCAGCTTAAAGGGATTGCTGTCATCGCCATAACATCCTATTACCGCTCTACCATTATAACCGCACCCTGACTTAATCCTATGACCACATCTTGGTCAATTATCCCCATTTCTTATGTGTATGATTGACCCAGATACTCTAAGGCCAATCACTCGATGTCACAGGTCTTCTCCTGTCCAACCCAACCACTCCATCATATGGTCCCCACTGGAGACCCAAAATCACATTCCAAAATTACTCAGTCTTACTCCGACTTAGCTTAATCCTCGAGATTCCAACCTTTGTCTCCATTGCTCCAACTTGCATGTAACCTACAGTCTAGTTCATCCACCAATGACAATATCACCGCAAATAACATACACCATAGGTACCTCCTCTTGGATTGGCCTTGTTCACTTCATCTATAACCAATGCCAAAGAAAGCTCAATGCCGACCTTGATGCAAACCCATCATATAGGAAGTCCTTGTCAATCCATCACAGTCCTAACATTTGTTGACAGACCCCGATACATGTCCTTAACTAGGTCAATGTACCTCCGGGAATAATTTTGCAAATAAAAAACCCATATACCCTTATTAATTAATAATAATAATAATATATTATATTTATTATTATTATTATTAATTAATTATAATTCAATAATAAAACCAATTTTTGCAACAATAAGCTCCCGATCCCCGCCTTCCATTAGTCAAATCATGTTCCTTTGGGACTAGAAATACAATTAGATTTAGCTTTTGTTGAATATTTATTATATTCGGGGAAATTGAGAATTATTAGTGTGAAAGGAATAAATTATGGATGAGCTTTTTTTTTGACGGGGAAGATAATTTATTAAATTGATGCCCTCTCGGCATCWACAACGAAATTAGACCATAACACATAAAGATCAAAAATACAGAAACAAAGACCATAGTCAAAATCACTAAAACTGCTTCTATTCACGCTCTTCTTTACAAATGCGATACCAGATTTGGACCCATTTGAACAAATTATGGATGAMCTTGACATTATTATAGTTCTTAACCGAAGCGCACCCAGGGCGTCCATTAGCTTTTGCCTATTAAAAAATTATGAGTAGTTTAATTATTCTAGTGACTTACCATTGAACCCGTGCGTAAGTATGTGTCGTTCATCATCACCTTAAACGAAGGGTAACGGGAGTTAGTAACAAAAAGGTCAYCAACTAGTAATTCTTCCGTTCCTCTATCAGCGTACGACACCCTTCCAACACGATGTGGATGTTGTGTATGTGGTTCATCGGATGACTCAAGATTCTTTTCAGTAGAATCATTGCCATATAAACAAAATGTGAACACAACGTTTCCAGGGTACTCGAACACAATAAAGTCCTCGATTTCGACATTGTTGTCCCTTCTAAAGGTGTCCTAACCACCCACACCCGAAAACGTGTAGCGCACATTGRCTTCCCTGTCCCTTGTACGTGTAACTTGTACATTCCACACATGGGAAGTGTCGGCACGCCTTAGCGTCGCAACTGATCTAAGATCAGTGAGGTGCTGGTTGTATTCAATGGGGATTTGCTGCAACGAATAATTATTCACGTGGATTAGTCTTTGATTGTCTTTATAGCAAATAAAAATGCATTTTACTAGCGTTAAAATATAACACTTACCAAGTTATTCTCGTTTCTGGGAGTAATAGGTTGAAAGAATTTTCTTACGTACGTCATTCCTAATATATAATAATCAAAACAAGATATTAGTTCCACGCAATAAGTAACAACAGATTAATAGGTTGGATACATAAAATTTACATTATTTATAAACAAAAAAAAACTATGTAAATAATTCGTTTAAAAATCGAATTTGTGGGAACAGCAAAATAATTCTTACTCTTTAACAATTATTAGTTCTTGTGGTTGATTYAGTAAATAGGGTGCAAACCTTACCTTTATATAGTGTGTATAGCTAGATGTTTCATCGGAAAAACAAAAATTCAGTAATTAATACAAGCAAAGTAACTGTCACAACCGTATTTCTACACTTGGTCAAACACCATTAATACAAAGTTCAACTAATAACTGATAAACATTGTGACCATTAATCCCAACTTCTAACAAKAGTTGAAAATTAAATTGTGTCCATTAATTGCAAGTTGTAAATTAACATTAAATCTACCGTATTGGTCTTTTGACCATTAAATGCTTTTTAAGCCTTTTAATATTTATAAGTCTCATAACAACGATTTTCATTAAATAACGCACCATTGATATAGTTTATGACATTATGCATGAAGTACAATAACTTTTGGCAGGTAACAAAAAAAACAGTAACTTTTGGCAGGMGGCTATACACAAAAGCACTTTAAATTTTGCATGAAGTACAATAACCATTCACTTTATACTYTTAATTTGACAGGTAAGTGGAACCCACAATACAATTTGCATTTTGTAACATACTGATTCGCTTTTACGGGGAATTATTTTCACGATTAGCTAAAAATTATTCAGTTTTCACGATTAAATGAACAATAGAAAAAGTGACTTAGAAACATAAAAAAAATTCATTTTTAGGTAATCGTGAATTCAACAATTTTTTCCTCATATTGTTTCAAGATAGTGAAAAACTGAAAATCGCTATCACGATTAGCGATATGTTGATAAAGGGATGACTTTTTTTATCCAGTAAAATCGTTAACATCGATAGCGATTTTTATGGAATTCTCTATCATCGAAAGCGATTTGTACTTCATTTAAAAAAAATACGAACCACCCTCCAATCCTATGTGGATGGTACTCCGGTAAATAGTTTTAAAACCGACGCAAATCTGGAATATTGWAAATGTTTTGCAATATTCTGATAACAAATTTCAAGAATTATTTTTAAAAAATAAATTAAAGGGTTTACCTATTCAATAGGTTAAAAGTAATAATACTTGTTTAAAGAAAATAGTAATACTTCCTCCGTATCAAATTAAACGCAACAAATCAATTTTCACACATTTCGAGATTGTGATTTAACAATGTAAACCAGCAAATTATTCAAAATAATTTTGACACAATGAAGAATAAGATTATAACTTTACTCTGTGTAGAGTAAAATAAAGTAGGAAAAAATTGATGAAAAAGTTATTTTTAGATTGGTTCGGAACAACTATTTAAAAAACATCCCAAAATAGAAACTGGAACAACTAAAAAAAACGGAGGAGTACTTATCATCTTCATTCGAAACAGTATATATAACACAATAACTCATCTCTATCCTTTTCTCTT
>SNQN01007639.1:0-18195 GCA_008642245.1 Bassia scoparia | reverse complement strand
TGTGTTAAAATTATTTTGATTAATTCGCTCTTTACATTGTTAAATCTTAACCTTGAAATGCGTGAAATTTGTTTGTTATGATTCGTTTTAATTTGATACGAGGAAGTACAAGTTAACTTACTCCACCTTTTTTAAAAAGTTTATCTATTAATAGATATGGATTAAGGCTGGATTATTGAGGGAAAATTTTCCTAATACTAATGTTGTTCTATGATATGACTACTCATACCAACAACAACAAAACATAACACAAGTTAATAATAAAAGTTTGACAGAAAATAATATTATAAAATAAATAATATAAAAATAATAATAATAATAATAATAAATAATAATAATAATAATAATAATAATAATAATTCGAAAATAATGACTCATCTCCCTTCTTGTCAATACTTTGTCTCATTCAAGAGGTAGGACCGTAGGAAAAGAGTAAAGAAAATTAATTTATTGTACTATTGTTTTGATTTAGACTACTCTGCTACTTTGAAATGTGGAAAGCTATTTGTAAGTCTTCTTTTGAAGAATGCATCCAGCTACCTATAGAAGACCATCATGGACATTTCAATTTATGAACTTTTCCAAGTTTGTGACATGTGATTGTAAGATGTCCTAATTATTGATTTTTGTTGGATACATTATCTATATTTGTTGGATTACATTTTTAGCTATTCCCAGTCCTTTATTATTGGAGTAGATTTTAATTTCTATACAAGACTCATCTTTCTATATTCTTAATTTGTGACTTAATCATCACATGATTGCATTATATTGGTTATTTCATTTGTTGTCGTCTTATATTATTTCTCCTTTATTACTATAAAATGAATCATTAAGTACTAATTTTTCACTATTTTGGTGATTGATAACATTAAAATTTGAATGCAAGAAGTACTAATTGTATCAAATTTGAATGGGAATAATACTATTGAGCCACTATTTTACTAGAATTAAAGTCACTTTTTCATGTGAATTTCCCAACACGCCCTTCCTCCAATCCCCTCCCTAACCACACCAACACACCTTACCAACACCAACAACTACCACCCAAGGCACCCTACACCTACCACCAAACCACCACCTGACACCACCCTTCCACCAACAACCACCACCCAACACCACGTAAAACATGTGGACTTTGAATGGCATGGACGCCTTGCGTAGGCGTCCAGACCATGGTATGACGTCTTGCATAGTGTAGAACACCTGAAATGTGTCTCCCAAATGAGTAATCGGGATGAAATCATACCGCGTCTCGCGTTTGTTTTCGACTCAGAAAAGATGCTTTGAACTCACGAAGTTGGAAATACGTGAGGTCGTACTCGAATTATTAGCAAAGGTCAAATACAAGGCAACACATGTTTTCTTTCGGTTTTCTCGATAAACTCAAAGGTTTTCGAAGGTTTTCAAACAAGTGCCGCTGGCGATTCTCGTGCTTTTTGTTTCCATCATGTGCGTCACATTTTTCTGAATCCGCATATTTTAAATTATTTTTCTGATTTTTTCTATGATTTTCTATGAATTTTGCAATGTTTAAATACGCAGATACGCAGAAATACGTGAATAATTAGAAAAATACTCCGGAAATACGTGGACCTTCTAGAACATTCTAGAAATCCTTGCTTAGGAGAAGCAGAGTGTCTAGGTGCTTGCGTCGAATCAGGGAAATCAACGAATAAATCGGAGAAATCAAAACAATATCGATTTTTTTGGAAAAAATTATACAAAACCATTGAGTCGATATACGCTTGCAATGGAGCGTATATACGCTCCTGATGACGTATATACGTCCATTTGAGCGTTATATACGCTCAACAATACTCCTAGATTTTATGTGATGTCTTGCGCAAATGTTAAATTGCAAGCCAAATTTGAGAATGAGAAAACAGGTTGTCCAATAAAATACGCTGGGATGAGCGTATACATTATGCGCTCTCTCTGACCTCGCGTATGAATCTACCATACCTGGCGTCACCTCCAGCGTTATGATACGCGACAGAGGTTTTTTGCATCTGCCGTCGTTTTTGCCTCCTTCGTGCCTTGTGTATATTAGCTCACCTGCGCATATAAGCTCTATTCGAGACACAGACCTTCATATCGCAACATCTGCTCAGAACCTTCACGAATTCTCTACAAAAAACTCATAGTCATCAAAGAACAACAATCTGAACACTCTTCACAACACTTGTCAAAACACATATTTGTCTTGTGATTTTCATGTCATTACGCATTCTGATTTCTCTGATCGAGCTAAAGTTCCTTCCGAGGAAGAGTCCAGATCAACAAAGTCTGATAAGTGTGTTATGAAAGATAAGGTGTTCTTCGAGGTTGTTATAAATCTAATTACTCCAGACCAAAAATGAGCCTTTTCGATTTTCATCAATTTTTCAATAATAATCCTGTTTTCTCTCTTTGAATATAGAAGTCAGCCATTATTTTGAGTTTATTCATAATGCAGATATGTTGAGTGTTATGGAAAACTTCAATCTTGTTAATTTGTTTCATCGTAAATAGTGATTTCACAGTAATAATTTCATTCCTTTCTCTCTTAGTCGTTGAAAATGTCCATTGGTCAATATTCTTATTGTTTTGTCATCTTTTATAATTAAATTAGTCATTAATACTTGTTTTGTCAATTCACTATACATTCTTCTCGTTCTGTTCTGTCTCTATTAGCAATATTCAAATCGAAAGGCGATTTCCTTGAGTTTTATTCTAATCATTTGATTGTTTGCACGAGTGACTTGCAAAGTGAGGAGGATACACATACATATTATGCAACTTACTAACCTTTGTTTTTCATGTCTCAGATATATATACTCAATCACTTGTATATATTGCTTAAACAAGACCGAATTTAATCGTTTGTCACATTAAAGTCAGATAATCAGCATCCCTACAGTTGGGGACGACCGGTTTGCGTAAGCCACGTTTCTTGTTGAGCGAGTTTGCACAAAACAACAATGCAACGATGGACCGCGACTTTCTCCTAGTCCATAATAGAGATTCCTTGGGTGCCAATGTATGGAAAATTTTTTTATTAGAGTAGCATATTTTCCCACACCTAGTAATCAATATGCTCTCTTACAATAGGCTCTGTTGATCTTCAATGTTTAATGATTTGAGGAATTATGGAGGTTTCAAGATCTACCAATTGGAAGTATCCTGTATGAGTATGGGAAGGCTATCTTGCTAACTTCCATGCGGGCGATTGGTTACAGATCTGATTCGTACCATTCGCCCGAACCCAGCGACTGTTACAATTACTTGTTGTTAACCTCTAGACGTATTGGCCAGTTAATTTTAGGGCACCAATGTATATCATGAGCTGCATTCTACTTTGATAACCTAGTATGGCTCAATAGATTTTATCTTATAAACTTCCCCCTATTGGAAGAAAGAGATATTTCTTTATTTCTTAATTGTCCCCCTGTATTTAGGGTTTGGGTAATCCAGGCGATTAATTGCCCCTCAATTCGACGGCCACACTGCCCAACGCGCTTTTGCATTTCGATTTCTCATGGCTCATAAATCCATTGATCCCAACTGAAGCTGAGAGTACCACACCCTTGCTCAGCTTAAGAGACATTCCTGCTCGTGTGCTTTAAGGCGTTACTCTTTAGCAGAGAATATAAGAAAAAAATTTAGGCACATATCAACTGTAGGGGATAATCACCCATTGATGAGGGACAGACTTGAAAGAAAGCTCTGCGTATTTCATATTCATAACCAATTAAATTTTGCTTGTTACCCTGATCGAAATAGTGGAGTCATGATCGTAAGCAACCTAGTTACATGCACAATAGAGGGCAGTTCTATCTCGAAATACACAAGACTTAAGGAAGGAAGGAAAATGATTATCTATATAAAATGAAGAATGACATGTAGAGGATCTTAAAGAATTGATCAGAAGAAAAATACATAAGGTAAGTCCAGAATCCGAACGCGACATGCCGCGTGAATGCACGTTTGACTAGAGATGCGTGATATAAGGTAGTCTCAGAACCATACATCACCAATCTTGTAAGTAGTGAAATTGACCCAGGCTCTAACATCTTAACATAAGGTAGCGACTATCAGACTTAACCAAGACGAACTAGTAGGTTCACTTAGTGGCCTGACCGATTAAAAGAGTAATAAAATTGGTTTGTAGTTAGATCATAAGAGAATCAAATGAAAGAAACATTGATGATAAAACTGACTACAATTTAGGATATAGCGAAAACTCTCAAATAATCTCTATCCAAGCATTAGAGCCACTAAAGATTCAAGATCCCTTAATGTATGTGTCACAGTATTTTAATGTTTGTATTTTCTACGACATATGATAGATATTCGTCTCCTAAAGTGTCTCAAATTAGAGAGCCGATCCAATCCAATTCAATTTTCAAACTCCATTCGACCCTAGAATCTGACCTTAGCGTTACATTCCTCCAAGAGTCTTAATCTGACTTTAGATTCGACCTTATTGGCCATTAAATCTGAATTAGTTCAATTCATCACAATTCAACAACCTTAAGTCTGAATTTAGTTCACTCATTCAATTCAATTAAATTTCAACCCGTAGATGATTCCATGTCACTGACAATTAATGTGCGTGTCCTGTGGTTTGCAACGGTTGCTCTATGATCTATATATGCAACCATTTAAGATATGTGCTGTATCTCGGACTTCATGAGTGTACTACGTGCACGCTATAGGCACACATTAGGCTTATATATCGATAGTGTGTTCTCGTATCTAAGAGGTCCTTAATTCTGGCTGAATCAGTTGCTCCGATCTGTGTATATGTTTTGATTCCACTATTCTTCGAGAGTCTATGACCCAGCCTAAATCTATACTTTATTGGTATTATCCTTCAGTATGCTAAGTATACATTTTATAATCGTAAGACTCCTTAAGAGTTTCTTGAATACGCACGAAACCCCATACAAACTGAGTTAGTTTGTCTTTAAGAGTTGCAATCTTTTCGTCTCCCGTTCTAAATTTGAATAATTCATCCGAATATCTGTATCCTGGATCATATAACTCTATAATGAGCAGTCCAACAATACCGATAGTCCTGTTGTGAATAGGCCCAGTCAATATAGCACCCCCCCCCCCTCTTTAGTACTTAATAGACGCGAGACTCTTCCACAAGCAGCGCTCACTTTGAAAGATGCATGAAAGTAAATCAAGCAAGGGCACGTATCACATGAGACATAGAACAGGATCGACTACAGCCATAAAACGCTTGTCTTCAAATATAGCTTGGAGTGTCGTGGCACCTATCTCGACCTTAACAGATGGACCGCGAGATCAAAAGGAGAATGTACTTAGTATGCGCGAGCACCATAAAAGAAATTAGCACTATCACCTAGACAGAGAAAGTTGCAAGAAGAGATTCTATTCAGACCGACCAATCATTTCGCGGAGGAAAGAAGTACAACCGTACTCGGTGACATACGAGAAGAGGGAGAAAGAACTCAATGCGCTATATGTAAAATCACCTACTCGTGCGTCTCGATAACCACAAAGAAGATCGATTTAGTGACTGGGGAGAACATTAAATATGTCGGAGCGTTCATTTTGGCTACTAAATACTAATGAGAGGAGCAATGCCAGGACTTTTACGTTTTCAAGGAAATTTGTCGATTTTGTCCCTATTAGAATCATCCCTTAGTTGTAAAAACTGATGGGGACCCTACATTTTGAAACGAAAGAAAATTGGGAGAAGAATATCAGTTGGACAAAACCGTATACAGAAATTAAGCAATCTCTCATGACATAGTGTGACCTGCGTTATGATTTTGGGTTCTAAGTGTGATTTAGAATGTGACTATGGCTTGGAGGATGCCCTAGAGTGTCCAAAGTTCCCAAGAAGTTTGTCAATCACGATTTGCCCAAAATTCTTGATTTTCTAGACTGAATTTTGATTCAGAAAGGAGATCTGAAAGTCATCCGCATTTGTTGATGGCATTCCACTCCCCTCCCCTCTCCTCTTCCCATCTGTCCGTTCAAGCCTATTTGTCCTTAAGACGGCAGATGGCAAAGAGCTATTCACATTCGTTTCCCCATATACTTGGACACCCATCCATGCCCAGGGTTGGTGCAAATCATCTTCTCGAATGTGCAACCGCGCATAGGCTCTTAACCAAAACCGACAGTCGATTTGCCAAGTGATTAGATCCTCACATACTTCAGCATGAGCTAGTTCTGCCTTAATAAAATCTGGGTTAAAGATTTCAGTCTAGCGTCCACCTCAGCCTTTGTTCGCTGATTAGCCTTTTACCTGGGAGTAAGAACTTTTAAGTGGTTCGTGGGACCACTTAATGAAGTTTAGTGAGGAATAAAACCTTACACTAGTCAACCGGAGGCAGCCACAATTATATCGTAATATATAACATACATGGCACTAGATTGGGTAATAATGATAAGCTTGAGATGATGCACTGACAATAAATTTTTCGCCTCTATGTGTTTTCATTTCGTTTATGAAAATTATTGGTAGTGTGTGAAGGAAGATTTAATGCTAAGGGGCGCTCAGCTCTTAAGCATATTGCATTCGAATGGCAGTCTGAGATATACTGATGTGTATTGACTTGGATTGCATGTTCAAAGTATGTACTTCTAAGGACTTGGTTAGCTTTCATTATAGTAAGAAGGCGAGGGGTAATATGTAATTGCGATCTCTCGGAACGAGAATGGCTCCAACCAGACTTATTGTATCACTTCTATTTGCGTCATAAGAAATACTATGGAATGGATCAGAATGATATGTGGTAGTTTGTGAGATATACTGCTTATTTCATGGGCGATAACCGGAATTTCCCAAGATTACTTGCGGAAGGACCTCATGCCTAATGATGAGGCGTTGCTCTCAAAATTTGAAACGCTCAGCGACCCTAGAGTGAAAGTTGTCTCAGCTGGCAATCAAATAGAATGAGGATATAGAACAAGTGCTGGATGTTACAGGATTGGTATTTGGACTACAAAAGAACTTTTGGTCATTATCGACACCTGCGAATCTACACGTCGAAGGATATGGGTGAGTTATGCGTCTCCTCGGACCTAGATGTTGTCCTAGAGGCAGGCATTTGAGTGCTATTTTCCATAGCAATCCTAGATATAATGTAACCAGGCATTAGCTCACTGTTCTGTATGTATATTATATGAATTATCCCAATAGCTCATATCAATTTTTTTACAAACTCCGGGATATTTTAGATTATTACATTTGCTTGCTTACATTCCAGCGGCGGGTCTTACTAAAGCTTGTAAATTTCGCGACTCCTTGATTTTCTTCAACACCTGCCTGTGAAGAATTACATGCTCGAAAATTGAGGAAGAGTCAAGCCAGTGTAATGATTAAACAAGTTTTCTATGAGCTTTACCCTTTTTAATAAAAGGGATGATGTGTAAATGAAATCATGAATAGTGTCACATGTAGTAACTCTAAGAAAACAGGTATTACAAACGTAGTTTAAAAATTAGAACATATTGTTGCTCTTAATCAACAGCATGAATAGGGGCCATACTTTTAACATCAAGAAAGAATTAAGCTTCTTCCCTATACTAAACTCAAAATACTCGATTCAAATCTAGCCACACAACTCAGCTCTCATAAATGATCAAGTATACATCTTAACTCTTATTCAGCCCATTCTTAAGTCTTTCCTCTGGGCTCTTATCGGATTCTCTTCCGACCTCCTAACACACCGCCGTCTGATGGAATTGGGCGACGATGCTTCAACAGACACACCAGACAAAGGATTCTTTGACCCTTCTGAATTTGGCGAGTCGCCTAGACTTTGCGTTTTATTGGGTTAGCCAGGTCCCTATGTACATAGGGTGTTTCTTTACTTATTTATCTCCTCCCTGCTCTTAGGACAAGATGCCTCCAACTGCTAAATGGTTGATGGCTGTTCGCCTTATGCTTCTATTGGACCCACTCCAGGCCGCATTCACCTAGTATTCACGATTCAAACTTCAGAGATTAAGGATACCTTTTGTAGGTTTCAATTGCTTGGTTCCGAAGGACCCATTCTTATGGCCCTAGTTGCAAAATAGGAGCTCGCCTTTTATCTCACTTTTAGAAATTATCAGGGTAAGGATCAGCAACCATGTTAGTGTTAGAACGGCATGTTCATGTTCCTTTGTACATCACGGTCTGCAGTCATCTACATCATGATGGATCCCATGGAGTGTTGTAGCCCATGCTTAAAAGCAAACTCAAAATGTCCTTTTATCAGGAGGAAACAATCCCCTTTCTCTGCAATGTACATCCTTCTTAAAAGGACTGTTTGTGCACAAAGCAGTCCGTGAGCGGATATAGAAGTCACCCCATGAGTGAGGTTTAGCGGAGGGTAATGAAACCTGATCTTAACTAGTTCTTACCACATACACAGAACGCCGCCTCAAACCCGTCGCCTCTGACAAAAGAGCGACCGGATTTGTTGATCTCAAAGAATATTAAATGTTATGAAAAATACAGAATAGAAAGAATCTTTACGTCGAATAAGTATCAATTCTATTCAGTGTATCGTGATGTTGCGCAAATTGCATTTACAACTGAAAGGTATATACAGAAGCTGTGAAACTCGTAGGTGAAACCTACGATCATATATTACAGCTTGTAGAGTAGAAATATGACATTTGCATTTAATGCTTGTCATGCTCTAATAGTGTAGGGCGGTGCGTATTCACTCTTACATATTACCTCAACATTACCCCTTGAATATCCTCTGAAAATAAAATTCATAACTAAAGAAAAGTACAAATTGATAATTATATATACTTTGGTACACTGCCTCATTAAAAATCTCGTKAYAAAAAATCCAATGGGATAAAAACCTGATCAAAGGGAAAACGAGTGCAGTGCATATATTCCCCCCTTGACTTCAACATGTGTCTCGGAGGCACCGCATTCCAATCTTGTGCACTAGATCTTCAAATTTCTTTGGTGGTAGTGACTTGGTGAATAGGTCTGCAAGATTGTCACAWGATCTAACTTGTTGAACGTCGAATTTTCCTTCCTTTTAAAGATCATGTGTGAAGAAAAGTTTTGGTGATAAATGCTTAGTTCTATCACCCTTGATGAAGCTTTCGCTGACCTGAGTGATACAAGTTGTATTGTCTTCGTAAATCACCGTTAGATTCTCTGAAACCGTCTTCATTCCACACATTCCTTGAATATGACTAATCATAGATCTGAGCTAGACGCACTCGCATCCTGCCTCGTACAAAGCAATTAGCTTTGCATGGTTCGATGATGCATGTAGTTGTCAAAGTTTGCTTTGTTGATCTCAATGATACAATTGTCTCGCTATAGGTGAACACATACCCATTTTGTGATTTAGCCTTTTAAGGATATGATAAATAGCCAACATCTGCATATCCAACAAGAGTAGCATCTAGCTCTGATTGGTAGAACAATCCCAAATCCTGTGTACCTCGAAGGTAGCAAAACAAGTGTTTGATACCGCTCCAATGTCTCTTGGTTGGTGCATTACAATATCTAGCAAGTAAGTTCAAAGCAAAAGCTATGTCTGGTTTTGTATTGTTTGCTAGATACATTAGGGCACCAATAGCACTTAAATATGGTATCTCTGGACCAAGGACATCTTCATCTTCTTCTCGATGTCGAAATGGATCGAGTTTTACGTTTAATGACCGAACAACCATCGGAGAGCCGATAGGATGTGCTTTGTCTATGTAAAAGCGTTTTAAGACCTTTTCAGTGTAGTTTGCTTGASGGACAAAAAATCCTTCCTTTAGGTGCTCAATTTGTAATCCTAGACAGAATTTTGCTCTTCCAAGATCTTTCATCTCAAATTATTTCATCAAGTATTTGGCAATTACTTCAAGCTCTATGAGAMTTCCAATGATGTTTTGATCTTAAACATAACATGCAATGATAGTGAAACCTGTTTGTGATCGTTTGATAAATACACAAGGTTATTTGATCATTTTTAAACCCATGCTTCATGAGGTATTTGCTGAGACGATTATACCACATTCTCCCAGATTTCTTTAACCCGTAAAGTGATGCGTCTCAACTTTACAGAAAACATTTCCTTAGGTTTTTGATTATTTCGGGATATCTTTAGTCCTTCAGTGACTTTCATATAAATGGTTTTTGCTTTGTTATAATTGACCCATAAAGATATGCAGTTCAACATCCATTAGCCATTTGAATCCTTTTGTAATTGTCCAAGCTTACAAAAAAACCTTAAATGTAGTTGCTTAACTACTGGAGAATATGTTTCATCATAATCAATTCCTGGACATTTGCGGAAAAAAACCCTTGTGCCACAAGTTTGCCTTGTATCTAACAAATTTCCATCCTCGTTTCGCTTTTAATTTCTAACAAGACCGGTTTTTACCCAATGTTTTACAACTCTTGGTGTTTGACCTATTTTTCCAAAAACTTGTCGCTTTTCAAAGCGATTCCAGTTTCAACATGGATGGTTCTTTCATTTGGCCAATCCTTTCTATTGACAACATTCCACCTACCGTTCTTGGCTCGACACATTTTCATCTTGTTCTATCAATTGCTACTGAAAAGCAAAAACTTGCATCCATGACAACATTTTTTGGTATTACATGAATTCTAGTTAACATAATTCAACGACGTTTCATTGTTGTGATGTCTCATTTTCGTTTCATTTGACACTTGTTATTCCACCTCCACTTCAGTCAGGTTCCTCTAGTGGGAGATGATAGTGTCATTGGCATTTCATCCGTACAATTCAACCTTTTTGGTTTGGATGCTTTTGAGCCAAAGTGGGTCTTCCACGCTTTCTTCAAGCCATTAGACTCATTTCTCATTAGTCTTAATTATCGATAAGCACTATGCGTGATTGGTGTATTTTCTAGCTGGTATGTGAGAATTTTGTCACTTCTTTTACATTTGTAAATGCATTAGGCAATTTGTTTGCAACACTTTTAAATAGACAAGTTTCTTGACTTCTTGTTCACAAGAATTTGTCATGGCTCTAAGAATTGGAATTGTGTGCTCCATGTGATCTCTATCTCTTCTTCTAATTGGGTACGGCCAACTAATCTCCCTAAGGCTGGATATTGCCCGTCAAAATGGCAGCGGCAAATCTTGACGCTTTTAAAACATATCACCAGTATTTGGTTCAAAGAATTAATTATAGAAGGAATCATCATAATCCACATCAATTTCGCCTTCTTTTTGGACCTATTTTGTCCGTTGGGGGAAGCAATAGGAACATAACACAGCCGCACCCAATACTTTTAAGGCTTGATATTTTTATTCTCTTCGAGAAGATTACATAGGAGAATATTAATGATATCAGTGAGTTCATCAATTTTATCAATGCTGTGCATGAAGTATAGCCATGACCCGAACATAAGGAAGGCAATTTGACCTCATTAATAGTGGTCTTGCAATCAACACGAGTCTCTGATTAGAGATTTGACGCACTATTTTGTGTCGTGAAAATGACAACTGATGTTCAACTTCAATCCCATTGAAAATCAATATCACTTAAATGTTTAGGGATGTAATCTCCAGCGTTATTCAAGGTATTATTTATTTCGTGATCGGATAATCTGGGAAAATGAGTTTCTCAACCGGATTATTAACAGTAGTTAGCGATGCAATATTTTACAGACAATGCTTACATTGTGACCATCGATGTTGATGCGTCAATCAACACCATTAAAGTATCGGAAATGGTTCCACCTGGAGGATCACAAATGTCCCCTTAATCCTTCTCTAAAAATGAAGCAAACTTCATTGCAAATTTTAGTCAAAGATGCCCTTATTATTAATTTTCCAAGTGAGCATTGTGTTGCTATTATCCGAGCAGGGACTCTTGAATATCTTATGACGTCCCAACTGAATTCAGATAATTTCATCATTCCCATGCCTCGGGTGACCTAAATTTTCGATGCCATAATAATGAGCCAATTTTTCATTATCTAAACTTGCTGAGATATCATGTTTAGTGTTCATTACGATATCAACGTTATATAGTCCCGTGAATATGCTTGACAATTTTTCATAAATAAATCTTTTGCCACTTATTTCTGTGTTTAGACATAAGTACTCCTTTGATCTTCAATCATTGTCTCTAATTGAAACCATTTTTGACGCACATTCTTTAAGAACTAAAAGGTTTCTTGAGACTTGCTCGAGTAAGTTGGCATTATAATTGTCCAATTATTTGTTCCATTAGGAAGTGTCAGTAAAGCTTTACCATAACCTTCTACAGTTTGTCTGTCCCTAGAGATAGGTTAACACTTGCTTGAGACATCTTCGATTCTGAAAAATACCCTTTATTTTTCAAAAATGGTATGTGTTGCTCCACTATCTAGAATGCATTGATATTTGGATTCATCAAAACTCATATCTTCATAATAAATAAAGTTATAATCAATTTCAAAGCAAAATAACATTTTTTATTCATCGTAATTAAAGTTACAGAAAAATATAAAAGTTCTTCAAAAACATAAATGGAATAAGTCCCTTAAAACATAAATTAAAACTTAAACTGAAAAACAAACATAGTGGTAATACATGGATAGAAATATTTTAATTGTTGCTAATTTTAGGTGTTGTTGTTTTCCCCAATGACAAATGCATTTCCGGTTTGTATGTCACCTATTAAAAGATCCGACACATCAAGGCATGTGATGGGTGTATATGTCTCATTAAAATTTGTTTCCACATTTTTACCCTTCACTAAAGCTTGGTATACAAGTCTACTAAATGTTTTGCGGCATGACATGTATGTCCCCAATGCCCTATCATGCCACACCTGTATCATTTATCATTTCCTTTTGAGGAATTTGGTTGATTGTTTCCATGTTGGTGACCTTTCTGCTTATTATATGGTTTCTTGAGCAAAGGTTATTTCTACCGCGTCCACGACCTCGTCCACGGAAGTTCCTTCCGTGACCTCGTTCGCGACCATTATAATTCCCTCTCTCACCTCTGTTTATTGTATTTGCCTCAAATAGGTTGGGATTTTCAACTGCATTTGCCACATGAAATACCAAAGACCCACATGGTCGAAGGTATTGCTTTTTCATCAAGAGGTCGCCACTACTACAAAACTGATCTATTGCAACACCTATGGTGCAACACTTTTTTGATGTGTTTCATTTCGACAAATAATAACAATGGTTGCAACACTTTAACAAAAAGTGTAGCATTAACTCAATGAAATGCAACACTTTTTACAAATGTTGCATAATATAATAGTTATTGCAACACTTTTGTACAAGCGCAACATTTTTCCTTATTATATGCAACACTTTATACGAACGTTGCATTTGTATGATTTTGGCAACATTCATTTGCAACACTTTCAATACATTTATTGGAAACATTATTGGCAACACTCTAGAAAGTGTTCCAATATACCAAATAAATCAAAATAAAATAAAAAAAACAGAGTGAAAGCGGGAATACAAAATGAAAGCGTGAATGGAAATGAAAATGAAAATTTCATAGTAAACTTGTTATTTGTAACTAATATTTTGTGTTGGTTAAAAAATTTTACCGGTCAAAATATATTGAAGGCTTAACGGTCGATAAAATGGATTGCGCATTTACATGAAGGAGTGCGTAAATCAGTGCCAAGTTACCTATAGTATATTTACTATAAACTAAACTTGTTATTTGTAACTAATATTTTGTGTTGGTTACAAATATTTACCGGTCAAAATATATTGAAGGCTCCAAGCCTCCAACATCCAACCCTTTAATTTTATTTTATTTTTCTCCTCTTTCCCTCCTCACGATCACAACAAGAAAAACGCTTTCGGGCGACCGTCGTTAGCGACCGATTTTCGGTCGCTAACGACGGTCGCCTATCCCTTCGTCGCTAAAAAATTTTTGCGACCGATAAATCGGTCGCTACCCTCTTAGCGAACTGATTTAGCGACCGTACAAAGAGACTGAATTTGAAGTAAAAAAAAAATAGCGACCGATTTGGTATTCGGTCGCTAAAAATTTCCCTCCAATTTTTTAGAGGAAGAGGGTTAGCGACCGAAAAAGTCGGTCGCTTAATAGCAAACTGCCATTTTGTTTGTTTGTCAATAGAAACTGCCAAGTTATTACAAGAATCAAACCATACCCAGTAAAGGAAAAACAATACTTTTACATTAATTCAACAACAATAATATAAAACCCAGCAAAAAAGAGCAAAATACTGCTAGCACGATTTACATTTTACACCCAATATCAATTAGGAAATCAAAGCATAACCATCAAACCAAAACATCACAGAAGCAACACATTCAACGAACCTAACCCCCAAAAATTCGAATTAAATTGAAATAAAAATAAAAATAAATCTTGCATAACCCTTACCCTAAATGTGACGAATGGCACAATACTAGATTTCTGGGAGTGGCTCGCCGGGGCTGAGAACGACAGAGTGGAGAGGGAGAAAGGGGCTCGTGAGGGAAGGAAATTTTGGGGTTTTGTTGCTGCTGCTTCGACGCGACGGAGGAGAGAAGGAGAGGCGGGACCGCAGAGAAGAGAGGTGGCCGGAGCTCAGGTGGCCGGAGGAGAGTGAAGTGTTTGTGGGTTTATTTTGGGTAGCGGTTTCGGAGAGTGAGAGTTTTGAGGGTCGTGAGAGGGAAAAAGGGTCGTGAGGAGGACGGCGGAGGTGATGAGGGAGGACGCCGGAGGATGAGCTGAGGAGGACCCGGAGATGGACGGATGAGTTAGGAGGGTTGAGAGTTGGGTTTTTGGTTTGAGTAGAGGTGTTTGTGAGGGAGATCGAAAAGAGATGAGAGATGAGATCGTGATGGCTTGAGCCATTAGGTTTCGACTAAAAAAAAACGAGTTTTATTTTTTTTTGAAAAAAATAAGTTAGCGACCGAAATTCGGTCGCTAACCTATTTTTCACAGGCGAGGGAAACAAAATCCTATGCCGCCAAATCATAAAGGGCTTAGCGACCGAATTATCGGTCGCAAATAGCGACCGATTTGAAATCGGTCGCTATTTAATTGTACCCTCCAAACTCCAGTACCATCTTCGTCACTTCACCATCTTCGCCAGTTCGTCCCTTCACCATCTCCTGCTCCTCCTCCATTAGACATTGTCATCTCGTTTCTAATCAYCGTGCTAAATTGTTGATGATGTTTCAATAAACAAACACAATTCGAACAACCAATTTCGTAAGGGCTTCACTTCTCAGTCCGCATCATTCTAGTGTTAGAGCTTCGATTGTACAAGGCAATCTTCTTCTCTCTCCTCTCCTTTCCCTAAATTTTATGTTTAATTGTGTTATTGTTCGATTTTTTGTTTSTTTGAATCTCATTCAAATTTTAGGCCTTTTTTGTTCAAAATTTATTGTTCAAATTTGATGTAATTTGGGGCTTGTTTGTTCGAATTTCGTTACTTTATTTTGATTTATTGTGTTATTTTGCTTTATTGTTRGAATTTATGTTTTTTTGGACAGTATAGGGGCTACATATTCCGAGGTATAAGAGGTTTGGGGTTGGGTAGTTGTCGCGGGGTTATGAGGCTAGTTTCGGGGGCTGCGTTATAGGTAGTTTTTCGACATAATTAGGATGGTTTTATGGCTGAATTGGGTCTGTATGTGCTTGTGATCTTGCTAGGTTAGGTTGGGGCTGAATTGGGGTGTTATTTTGGACTTGAATTGGTAGTGTTTAGGGTGGTTTTACGGCCTAAATGACACAATGATGAGTTATTCTAGATAAGATTGGGGTTTTGCAGCCAATTAATTTTGATTTGGGTTTCTATGTTAGACTTTTCTTTTCTCTTTGTTCATATAACAATATTCGCAGGAAGAATTTTTGTTCCCTGCATCATTTTTTTTTTTGTTTTATTGATGAAGAAATGTAAGGTATTGTAAACATTTCTATTGTTGCATTATAATTTTATGTTCTTACCTAGTTGAAAAGGCCTATTCCTTACCTCATACTATTGAGTAAAATTATTCATGAATTAAGAATAATTTTAATCTTTTAATTATATGTTTATGCTCTTACCCAATTGAAAAGGCAAAAAGAACAGTTCTTGATTTGGGTTTTGATGAAAAGAGGAAATTAGTTGGCTTTCGGGGAAGAATTGGGAGACCAAAGCATGGTTTGGTAACAAGGGTTTTGTAATCGGGTGAATATACTAGTTTTGAAGAAATTAGGGCTAAATTTTCCATATTTTTTGTCCCACGAATTGGAGGCGACTGTGAGGGCGCTGCTACCCCTGCCTAGTTGAGGCGGCTGCTGCTATGCGTTGGTTGCTACTACATTGGGCCACTCGTCAAGGCGGGGGCCTGATAAGGTCCCCTGCTGTATTCCTGCTGCTGCACTGCCACCACCTGCTTCTGCTATGTGTGCTCTGCTGCTGCTAGCTACTGTTGCGCTTGAGGAGTTGATGCAGGTTGTTGTAGTGGATTAGGAATCAATTTTCTTGAAATCAAGTATATAACAAGTATGAGTAAAATGGTGGTTTCTTTGATTTTGGCTTGTGATTATTTCTCGTGTGTGATTTTAGGTGCAACATATGCTATTGCTCTTGTGTTTTTTGAGGGAGTATAGGTACCGAGTAGAAAAAATGCAATGAACCTCAAAAGAGCTGCTGATGGTGTCATAGTTTACCTGAGAAGTATAGTTGGGATGATCAACATATCAGAGAAGATTACACAGGTTTGTGAAATATTKTTAGATAAATTAATGCATTTTGTAATGACACAATAAATTAAATTTGAAAGACTGACATGTTAGAATGTTAGATGGCTTTGCATAGCTAGTTTGTTAATTGAGATGAAATGTGCATTGCTTGAATAACTTTTCCTACATGGTTAAGTTTGAATTGAATTGCTCAGCCCTTGTGCTAATTTTCCTAAGTTAGCAAAGGGGTTCCTTTTCCCTCATAAATTACAGACAGCATTTCTCCTCTTTGTATGATTTCTACACTGTTTTTGGCCTGTATTTCTGCTCTAACTCATTATCCAGCTAGGCTGCTATGTATAATGTTCCTTAGTATTCATTTGCTTGTTTTGTTTTCCTGTGTTACAGACATATACGTTATATTAGTTGACAAATTTGATTTTTGTGAGTAAATTAATAACATTCCTAATTTAGCAAAATCAAGATATTCTCCTGATTTTATTGACTTTAGTGGGTGTAACTGCTCCACTCCATAGTAGTGCGACAAAGTGTGTGTATCTTAGCTTCTTACAYTAGGTTACAAGAAACTAGAATACAAAGTAATAAACTATGACAGCCTAATTGGATCAAGAGAGRTGAAGCTCTATCTTTATACTAAAGCTATGTCTTTATACTGTATTAAACTAGCTTTATATGAAAACTAGTTTTCTCCTCGTACAATGCACAGATTCTTCATAGCAAATTTATGGATAATGATAATCAATCAAAATGAAATGATTTGTGTAAATTTTTATTTATTTTGTTTGTTTTTTGTGCAACAGCAGCACAGGGTTGCGTCGGGCTCTGCGCAACAGGTTAGACATGTATGTGTGACAGTGATGTAGCGTGGCAGCAGCTTCGAAATTATTCGAAATTCGGATCGGAAGCATTTTGTCTTGTATATAGTGCTTGTTGTATCATGTATTGGCTTCTTTTTGTGATGATCAAACATCATTTTGGGCTTAGCTTTTCAAGTGTTAGATACATGTACTTTTGTACATGAATCTAGTGATTGTATGTTAACTTTTGGTACAATACATGACTTTGTAAGAAAAGTATTGCATATAAATGAAAAAAATGTTGCACTTATATATCAAGGTTTAAAAATCTATAATGTTGCATATAGATTAACAACGTGTTGCAATTATTAAGGTTTTAAAGTCTAAAAGTGTTGCATAAAGATGAAAAAAGTGTTGCAATTATAAAAGTTCTAAAGTCTAAAAGTGTTGCATAAAGATGAAAAAAATGTTGCAATTATAAAGGTTTTAAAGCCTAAAAGTGTTGCATAAAGATGAAAAAAGTGTTGCAATTATGATTATGGCAACATTTTAAAGTGTTGCTATAGATGATTAAAAATGTTGCATATCCAAAAGCGTTGCATGTTAGTTGCATTTGACAAATCATGCAACATTTTTGCAAAGTATTGCAATATATCCTGTTAAGTGTTGCAATAGAGCTATTGCAACTTGACTTATTGCACTACTTGGAAAAACGTTGCAATAACCTTTTTGCAACATATGTATGCCATATAACAACATTATTGAAGCGTTGCT
>SNQN01007638.1:16239-32519 GCA_008642245.1 Bassia scoparia | reverse complement strand
AGTGTACCCGAAGTATTTGGAAAATCCATCAAAAAAACTACGGTCAAAGCATCCTGACCTAGAGGCGTTTGATAAAAAAATGGGCATACGAGAATATAWAATYAAATTCGTGTAACAAAATTACCACAAAGGGTAATACATGAATTTGAAGAAGTGGAAAAGATGCTTCACRTGGTGAACACGGGATAAAAACTTTAAAAATTACACCAGAAGGTAGAAGGTCAAGAGACACTTTAAGGGTGACRTAATSATAAAGAAGTTACTAGATCCCCACCAAGCCTATAAATAACATGTCATACAAACGTTTTTTCATCCCTTCTATTCTCATTCTTTCTTTCTCCAAAAACTCTTCAGTATCTTCTTTCCCTAGAGAATTGTCTAAATACGCCAACACTGATGGAATTCAAGAAACGGGTGTTAGAAAACCTCGACGCTAAGGAGGTTTTACTCTCTTCAACCATGAGATCTTCCGCAAGGCTCTCGAGGGTGTGGAGTTTAAGAAGATGGAGAAGGGAACGATGGCACTCGTGTCGTTTGAGTTCAAGTTGTTCAATTACTGGAGGCAAGGACGTGACCAACCCTACACCAGTAAGGAACAACGTGTAGATACGACAACATTTCGAAAGGAAGAATGAGAGAAGGAAGTGGCAAGGCCGAGGAGAGAGGTTAAGATACGGCTTGAGATGGAGAGTCAAAAGAGGGACAATGACAAGGACAAAAAGAAAGGTAAGGTAAGCYGGGTTTTCCCTTGCAAGCGTCCAAATGTAGATCCGACAACTACTTCACGAGAACCAGCCCTTATCCCCATAATTTCGTCATCTTCATCATCATTTTCTTCTTCTTTCACCACAGTTACCTTCTCCATTAGCAAGATCTGTTACTACAAGGTTTGGCAGGTAGATTGCTAATGCTCAGAGTGATGATGAGGACGTGATTGATTCTGACAGTTATACAGAATCCAACGATTGTCTTGTCTCATTCGCGAAAACGTTAGATCAAAAACATGGTTCTGACTAGTTTTAATTTTCTAATTCCTCTAAATGTTGGAATTATGTACTCATGTTATATGAAATTTCAGAATTTGTGCACTCTTCTCGAAAAACATTGCCTAGCAATGTTACAAGTTGCATTTTTGAAATTAGTATTAAATAATGAAATATATTTGGGATATTCCCAATGGTAACCATGAGTTTTTGCCAATTCCCAATGGTAACCATGAGTTTTTTTTTAATCCCATTGGTGACCATAAAACTTTTGTTTAATCCCACACATGACCGTTAACCTTGAAAATAAGAAATTTCGAAACTTAAAATTGCAAATTTTGAACCCTAAATTCAAGTTCACACCCGTAAACTACCACAAACATGCATAAATTACCAAGAATTATTCAGATTTATTGTTGGATTGTCGAATTTTCAAGTTCAAAATTTGTTATTTTTAGGGTAAATAGTCATTTCTGAGATTAAATTTAAGTTTTATGGCACCAATGGATTAAAAAAAACTTATGTTACCATGAGAATTGCAAAAACTCAATGGTTACCATTGGAATTTCCAATATTTTTCCTTAAATTAAATTACTTCATTTTGGCATGATATAAGTACCAAATCATTAATAATGAATAGTTCTAATAAAAGACATTCATAATAATCACTACAACAAAATTACATATAAGGCAACCATGAATTGCTCTAAATATAAATTGTTGCCTCTAATGTCTTTAGAAGCAATTTTTTGGTTGCCTCTAATTGCCTAATGCTAATGTAGTTCTCTTAATACCACCTTTTTGAGCAGACAAGGCATGTGCCACTAAAATCACTTACATTTAGAGGCAACTGAGTTGTCGCTAATACAGTTCCCTTAATCCACCTTTTAGAGCAGACAAATAATATTACTGGTAAACACACTTATGTTAGAGGCAACCTTAGCCTGTCACTAATTTTAGGTTGCCCTAAGCCATCTTTAGAGCGGAAATATATTTCAAATAAGACATATTATGATTAAAGGCAACCATAAGTTTGTTGCTATTTAGTAGTTGCCTCTAATTCACCTTATAAAGCATTCATATGTTGACCTTCCATTGATTAGGCAATGAGAGAATAATATTAGCCAGTTGCAAAATAAATTTAAGGATATTGATAAATTTATACAATTATATATATCAAAGAAATAAAATCTTAAAAAACAAAATTATAGCCAAACATGCCAACGATACATTCCTAACTAGAACATACTATATACAACTAAAATCAAATTGCATTCCTTATTGACTTTATCCTACACCAGAACAGCAAACAACAACGAGATAAGGGGCAACCGCCAACAAGTCAACCAATGTAGCCCTCGGGGAGTGTGCTAGAACGCGCCGCAACAGTAGCTTAGACAGCAGCATACGTGCAGCAACTATCTTGGCTACTATGCATGTCAATGAAAAAGTGTGTGCCTCACCTTCGCGACCGTGAACAATGTTAGAACGAAAGGTAGGCAGCAAACGCAACTGTAGACTCCCCCCCCCTCGCACAAAGAAGGCATTTTAGGTGCTCTTTTCCCAACGGCCAGAACCTGCGACACGAAGTGTGAGTATAAATATGTGTATCTCTATAATCCTAAATGACATAATAACAACCAAAACTTTAAAGTGAGGAGTTCATCCCAAGCAACAAACAAATACATTAACTATTACATATCAAACCAAAAACACTTCACTATTGTGGCTCCAACCCAACACACAATGCATCATCATCAACCGATCGACATCCAACTTAGTAATAAATGAGGACAAATCAATATAACCTTCCTCAATGGATGTTTCAATTTCAAAGATAATAGATTTTAGAAGGAAATACATGAATGGGAGTTGGAACGTAACGTTATTTACCTTATTTCTGTTTCAACTACGCTTCCTGTTCTTATGATGTCATCTACCTTGTCATAATCTCTAGATTTGCACTTTCACATGTGGCGTTCAGTGTCCATGGTGTTTCTGATCGGCAGTTGGCAATAGCTCTTATACAGCCTCTGAGCAAGTAATTTACTAACTTGTATAAAAATGTAAGCATTAAAATATTAAAGCCAATAAAGCAACAATTGTATTATTTATTTCTAATCAAAATAAGTTACATTAGAGTCATGAGAAGGTTGATAGAAGAAGTTTGTGTTGGCTGCTAACCAATCACCTCTCATTGTCGTCCATTTGTTTTTGACAGTGACTTTGAATCTCTCACGCCTTTGAAATCTGCTATCAATGGTTTGGCAAAAATGGGGAAAAAATTCAATTTATTCAACGAGTATTTATGTTAATTTCAGTTTGACTCTTTTCTTTGTATAATTTTGCTCACTCGCGTTCAGCTTTCTATATTCTTCTCATTTGCATTGAACATCTTTTATTTTATCACTTAATTGTGCAGTGTTCCTAAACCTACAAAATTAAAACGTTATTGCCGCAATTCAATTGGTTTTTCTCGTTGACTTCAACTTGTAAACTTCTTGAACTAACATGTGATTTCATCTTGTAAACTTGTGGACCTCATTTCTGATTTGGTTGGGAATTCTTGCTTCACTTTTTCTTTTTGAATTATAATTTAAAATTTTGAGATGGGGATAGTAATTACTCGCATGCATTACTCATGCATTAGTCATTAATATAAATTGTTTTTTCTTCTTTGATATAATCAAAGTGAAACATAAAATGGAAAAGTATTGACAGGTAGACTAGCTTACACTAATAATTTCTAATTTCTGATGTGCTCATTGATAGTACAGAAAGGTGTGTAACATTTCTAATTCCTAATGTGCTCATTGATGCAAAAATATGTGTTGCACTGCCAGCTTTTCGTACTTGTTAGCATGGGGTCATTGTGCTCTGCCTAGTGGCTGGTCAACTCAACTTGGTTACTTGACTTACTTGGTGCTGAGTCTGTTTCCATATGTTGTGATTTCTAAATCCCTATTTCCCAAACGATGCGTTATTGAGTTAGTTATTCGATTATCAAGCGTTGGAAGTAGTAGATTAAGATGGCAAAGGAGAGGAGAAGTTGTTACTCATCCTCTCAAGGTATCACTTGAAGTCTTTTCACCGGTACTACGAAGAAACTCTCCTTATCTCATAATGACATATGTTCGAAGTGCACGGGGTAAGTTTTCTTGCATGATTTGTTTGAAGTTTTTGCTTTCAACTTCATGTTGTTAGCCTTTTACCAACTTAAGTCATGTGTTGGGCTTGTAACAGAAAAGGATCAGGTTCGAAGTTCCAACGAGGGAAGTTTGGATGTTTGCGTTGGACAACAAACCAATGCGGCTTTGCTTGACGCACTTCCTACTGTCAGGTGCCTACCTCAGATAAGATAAAACTTGATTTAGGGGTGCCTTTACCACAATAGCAACAAGATCAACAGGTCACCTCGGTTTTTTTGTGTCTGCAGCAACAAATACGTTACGAGAAATCAGCAATAGGAGGCCTAGGGAATGGAACAGCAGGTGCAACTGACCAAGTGGCTAGTGCAGGCTGTCTCAGGCCTGTGCTGGTTGTCTTAGGCCTTATGCAAGCTGTGCAGGCAAGGCAGCAGCAGGTGTAACAACTTGTGTCCTACAGGATAGTGGTTGCCCCGTTCCGATACTTGTCGATGCTAATGCAAGTTGGATGAAGGCTCGATCAAGAAAATTTAAGCGTTGCCGCTCACTTGATTCTCCCTACTAACGTTAAGAGCTGTTTTTTTATGTTGTTTTTAAAGGTTGATTTATATCTCAACTTGCTAGTATGTCGATGTTATTGACTCGTCTTTTATTTATATATATTATTATTAGTTAATTAATTTGAATATCCTCTTTTATTGTCATAATTTGAATTTTTGTTCCTTTTACAACATTAGTTAAGTACAATAATAATTATTAATTATAACAATAAAATTAAATAAACAAGCTCGATCAAGCTCATTCTAAAAAGTGTTGCATTAAATATCCTAAAAAACAAAGTAATGTGTTGCATTAGATTCTCTACAAATTTAAAGGCAGTTTTTTTTAAAAAAAAAAATTAAAAAGTTAAAGGGATTGTTGCCTTAGGTCTGTATAATGTCATTTAATTTACGACCATTTGTAATGATTTTAATTATGTCATTTAATTTATAATTTTAAGTACTTTTACTTTTTTTAAAAAAGTAAAAAATAATATATATTCTGTGATTCTTGCCTCAAAAAATATTAATTCCTTATTTTTATGCAACAAATAAATTTTTATCTCTTAACAAAATTATCTATTATCACTACAATATAAAAATATGTTAGAGCAATCATAATTTCATCTAAAGATGTATTGTAGCCTCTAATGGTCTTTAGAAGCAATTTTCTCATTGCTTTAATTACTCCGTCGCTAATTATTGGTTGCCCCTAATACTACTTTTTTGAGGCACATAAGTAGTGGTGCTGCTAAAGCGCCTACATTTAGAACAGCCATATACATCTGTCACTAAATATAGGTTCCCTAATGCCACCTTTTCGAGGCACACAAGTAGTGGTGTTGCTAAAGCGCCTACATTTAGAGGCAACCATATATGTGTGTTGCTAATAAAGGTTGCCCCTAATGCACCTTTTTGAGGTACACAAGTAGTGGTGCTTCTAAAAGCGCCTACATTTAGAGGCAATCATACATTTGTCACTAAATATAGGTTACCCCTAATGCCACCTTTTGAGTCACAAATTATAGAACACATAAGACAATTGTGTTTAGGGCAACCATTAGTCTGTCACTAATTTATAGTTGCCTCTAATTCCACCTTTTTGAGGCATAAATTATATTGCTAATCAACTACTCATGTTTACAAGCACCATAAGTTTGCGCTAATATAGTTGCTTCTTAATGCCACCTTTTTGGGCACAAAAATATTGTTGCTAAAACCACCGAGCTTTAGAGGCAATTATAATATTTCCGCAAAATTATAAATAAATGCAATCAGTATAAACTAGGTATATTAGAAGGACCAAATTATTACAATGTAGAGGAAATCACATTTTATGAATTCACCACACGAATAGACTTCTAATTTTGTATGCCCAAAAAAAAACAATATGATATTTTTATATATTAAAAAAATTGACAAGTACAACATTTATACCAAGGCATTATTATGGCAACTATAAATGTGATACATCTAAATCAGAAAACAAATAATTAAAACACAAACATAACAAGGGCACTAGCACAAATAGCGAGGCACCCGCGGACAGAGATAGTAAAGGACATGCACAGCGTTAGCAGCAAGATGAGACAGCCGTATCCGTCAATTGTAGAAGAGATTGCAGCAGCAAACAGGATAAGCAGCAGGGAAAAACATCATGTATATTTAGATATCATCCTGCATGAATTCGGCAAACATATCATGAGTATATTTCATATAATAGTTTATTTACTTAACTCTTTAAAAGTAAAAGTTCGATCATATGTTGCTATTGCACTCAAAACTCTTAATTATACTATGTACTCTTTCTATCTAACTATAAATCCGAACGACGTCACCGACCGAATTTCGATCGTGTGTTGGTCGGATTAAGGATCGTCGGTTTAAAAAATCACGACCGATCACCGATTGTTTTCTTACACAGAAGAATTGGAGGAACATGAAATTACCGACTGGAGTTCGGTCGTTAAATTCAGTTCCCTCCAAAAAAAATGGTGGGAAGCTCTAATTACGACCGAATTTCGGTCAGAATTTAGCTCCTCAAAAAAATGGTGGAAGCTCCACTTCTGACCGAATTCGGTCAGTAAATGCCAAACATGAAACAAAAAAAAAGCACATAAACCAGCTTGGAAAAGCTGCTTTCTGCCAATTCATCACATATCAAAAAATCACATTTTACATCTCAATTGAATCTACTGTAAATAAAAAAAATCGAAGTAAATGCTTAAAATTTTCTTTAAGATTTCGTTCCAACCCACAACTACTTGTTTCAAGAATTTACAATGGTTTAAAAATTAGATTTCCAAGACAAAATTTATAGCAAGAGGAAAAGGCACATTGGGCTTTTGGATTAAACTCTGTTACAGAGTGAAAAATATTCAACAAGAACTGTGCTTGGAAAATTGGAAATGGCAGAAATGTGAGAGCAGTTTAGATCACTGGGTTAATGGTGAAGTTCCAAGCATAAGGGATGGCATATGTATTAATGATTTCAAGGAAAAAAGTTTCCGACTTCTTTTCCAAACACTACAGTTTGGGATCATAGAAAGATTCAGGAATTTATAGAACCACAAAGTGCAAGGTTAATCTCACAGATGAGGAACGTACAGATTCACACAAGATTTTATGTATTGGAATACGATGGGACAAGTTATAAACAGTTAAATCAGGTTATTTCACTCTCATGAAGCATAATCTCAATTTGGTTGATAATTTGAAATATGATATGTTTTATAGAAAACTTTGGAGCTTGGACTTAATTCCAAAATTCAAGATTTTATTTGGAAAATATGTACTAATAGTCTTGCATTATGCAAGAACTTATGGGTTAGGAATATCACAGATCTCCTCTTTGCTGCATTTGCATATTGAAGATAAACAGCAAACCATCTTTTTAGAAATTGCAGTTTTGCAAAAATTTATGGCAATTGGGAATCTTGGTATTATCTCAGATCAGAAATTTCAACTGTTTATGCAGACTGTTATGGATTTTATTCTTTTGTTTATCAATCATGATGGCAGTTCGATCAGGTTCGAGACATTTACATTTTATTTTAACTCTTTGGACTGTGTGGCTTGCTTGAAATAGATGCATCTACTCTTCTCAACAAATTGATTCAGCTTCACTTCTACTAATTTATGTAGACATTAGCAAGCAACAACATATTTTTAGCAATCGAATTACTCAGCAAGGCAATTTTGTTCAGCAAGATCTAGTTTATCCACCAGGTTTTCAAATTGCAAATTTGGGAAAAGAAATTTTAGGTAATGAAGACTATATTTGTACAATTGATGGTTCTTGGTCAAAAAGAGATCAACTAGGAAGATTTTCTTGGATAGGGAAGGATAACTTACAGAGAATTTGTCATCAACAAGGAGGATTCATGGTGAGTATTTCGACGCTTCTGATGGAAGTTCAAGCTTGCCTCTCATCCATCAAGCACTTTGCAATCAACACTCAGATTGGAAGTACTGCGAGTATAGCCATCTTCACAGATTCTTCAATTCTGATTCAGATTCTCAGCAACAGAATTAAACCACTGATAGATCTTATCTGGGCTGTAAAAGACATTGAAGAAGCAAGGTGTAAGATAATTTGGTGTAAGATAATTTGCTACATTTGCAATATTGAAGATGATACAACAACACATCATTTTAGAAATTGCAGTTTTGCAAAGAATTTATGGCAATTGGGAACTCTTAGTATTATCTCAGATCAGAACATTTCAACTGTTATGACAGACTGGGTTATCGATTTTATTCTTTTGTTTATCAATCATGATGGCAGTTCAGGTTCGAGACATTTACATTTTATTTTTACTCTTTGGACTGTGTGGCTTGCTTGAAATAGATGCATCTACTCTTCTCAACAAAAATACATTGGTTTGGTGTAAGATAACGAAGACGGATAGAGCACTGGTTGAAGAAGCTGATAAGGTAGCTAATTTTTGTAGGGACCAACATTTATTTGTTAGCCTTTTCTGCTTTACAGTTTTAATTTTGTTTTGTAATTTTTCTGATGTCCAAAAAAAATTTCTTGAACAAATCTCAATTCATCACATCTCAATTGATATTCTTAAATTAATATCTGAAATAACATGTTGGAACTTCTCTAGAACAAATCTCCTCATAAATTCAACACACCTGTAATAAAATAAACCAAAAACAATCAAAAAATCAAGCATATACTCACATATCAAAAAATCAAACATATATCATGGATTAAAACACATACACGATATACACGTAAACATAAAAAAATAAAAAAATCTGAGATATCCACCAAGACCAAGCCTACAACACACATCAAGTATGCAGTAAAGAGTTTGGAGTTGGAATGGACTGTCCAGATTTCAGAAACAAGTTGTGTATGCTTGTTTTAGTTGCTGCACTGTATCAATTATGGCAATTGAGGCTATAATTCCCACCACATTTGTTGCAGAAATCAAAGAAAATTGCAATACAAGCGGTCACTCTATATCATCCTTTGCCTTATTTATACAGGTTACATATTACAATCATCTTAATAGTTTTTCTTGCTTCAATTTAGAACATTCATCTTTGGAAAAAGTCAAGCCTTTGAAGGTGATACTCAGCTGACAGATATTCAATTCAAGTAGTTGGTGAAGAAAAATAACAGATATAAGAACACAGACCTTAGTCTTGTCTCACAGCAGACATCCAATTGCTGCACACGATACTGAGCTTTCCCGCTATCTGTTGACCAGGAACCAAGGGACACAGTGGCATCCTGGCTCCAACATGTCATACTACTTTCCAGCTCTCTTTAATTGCAACTGTGGTTTGGTTAACTTGAAGTAGCCAGAACAGGTTCCCCAATACTTAGGTCTTGTTAACTCACCTAAAATGTTACAATCATTCAACCACAGTATAATTTAATAATACATTAAATAGCAACACAGTAAATGACAAGGCTCTATAATACACAGATCATTAAAGCTTTGCCAAAGTTTTTTGTATGGTTGTATAGTGTATACTGTGAAGTTGAGAAGTGCGACTCTAACATGTGCCGAACATATAATTTGACCTTGCAAAGTTGCAAAGCTCACACTTATTCGAATAGTATCTGAATTTGCATTTTTGACATGAATTATAAGCAATGCAGCCAAACGAAATAGTGCATACTCACATTCGAGGTAAGATAGCCTAAAATTTAACATACCGATATGTCAAAAGCACTAACGGATTTAGACAATGTTGCGTGAGGCAATATTGTAAAAAACTTCTTGTTATGAGACAATTCAAAATTTTGGTTCAACAATATGCGAAGCCAACAGAATACTTCATCCATATATGTGTATAACACAAAAGACACTAATTCATGTATTTATCCAAATCAACCGACCCCAATTATGGAACTAAGGCTAACATTGATTGAACCGAATTCAAACAATCAATATTAAATTTAGTYAATTTACTTATAACCGTTCTAGACAAATTAATTTATATATTTTACAAGAGTAAAACCTACTGTGTCTCATGTGAATGAATGTGAAGCCACAAAGCATTCAAATAAAGAAGGAACAAATGAATTTCCATTACTAGTTGAACAACTATAATCACTAGTACCTCATATGAAGAGTCACCAATAACAGAGCTCAAGTTTGGAGCATATCGCACTTTATATCCCCAGTACATTCCCTCTTTCCGAGGAGTATTAGACTCGACAACTTGGTGTAATGTTCCTTCAAAGACCACATGGTATCATAAACTTAGAAGCAACACAGAGACTATTCTGCAAATAGGACCAAATTAATTTCAAGGATTAGTCTACTTCCCAATGGGTCTATTATGGTCCCGGGACCATGTGGTCCCAGGCAAATGTTCATTTCCGAAAATACAAGTGTTCRTTTTCAKATATGAACATTTACACTTGAAAATGAACATTTTACATATTGAAATGAACATTTCTAGTTTCGTAAATGAACATTTGCCCGGGACATGATGAGGACTATGGTCCCGGGACCATAATAGAATTTGCGTCTACCTCCTATGTGACTACAAACATAGTATCATATTACATACGCTTAAAAAAATGAGGCAAAAAATCTAAAAACCAAAACAACGAATTAAGGAAAAAAAATGAAAGCAAGATCAGTCATTAATATAAAGTAAAAATAGTTGCAACTATGTATATGAGAGGGTTCCAAAATTTGCCAATAGCTAAAGCAACAACTTAAAGTAACAGAAAGATTATCACAGATAAAGATTGAGACACTATAGCCCTCCTTTACTAGTAGGATCAAACAATTAAGGGGGTGTGAACTTTCAACTTTGGTTCAAAGGGGATCAAAATTAACACCAAAACTTTTTGGCATAGTGATTACAGGATGTGAATAAGAGCGATAACAGATACATGCTACCTCCAGAACTATCTTTGCTAAAGAGAGTCACAATCTTTATAACAGAAAACACGTTTCAAAGCAAGAGGCATAAAAAGCAATTAAACCACTATTAACCCGAACTATGAAATAGGCAGCCATATCTAATCAAAGATTATTGCAAGTACCAGTAGTTTCTTGGTGATAATGGATAAGGTAAATGTAATCAAGACTGAAATATGACAATTATCTATAACTAATCAGTACGTCGTCAATTTCAGAACGATCTCTAAAACTTCTAAATTAATATTGAAACACTGACCATTAACAACTCCAGTCCAGCGCAAGTACCAAACATTCACAACTACAACAACAAAAATCCAATAAGATTAATCATAACAAAATCAAGAAAACTAAACTCTGAATCTAAATTCAAACACAAGATCAAAAAATTAAAGAAAACTGAATTATCCAAAAATTCCGAGCTAAATAGAACCAAAATTGAAGAAATCCAAATTTGACAGAAAAATACAATGAAATTCAACTTAAAACAAAATTTTCGATAAAAATTCTAACATAATTTGACCTAAAATTAGATGAATTCACATAAATTGACCTAAAATCTGATTAAATAACTTCAAAGAATAATTACTACCTTAAGAATTAGATGAAAATCGACCATAAGAATTAGATGAAATTCTACATAATTAAAACCTAAAATTAGACTGAAATCGAATAATTTGATGCAATTGATTTCAACCACATATACAAAACAAAAATCGTGCAATCAAATAAGATGGAATATCAGAAAAAATAGTAAATAGAAAATAGTTAAAGATATGAAGCATAATACCACAAACAAATAATATGAAAGTAAACAAATTGAAATCAGTTGAAACCTTGAATTCGGAAACATATTAAAGTTGATCAGCGTGCTTGATGGGTTTTCTCGTCTTGTCATTAGAGTGAGATTTGCATCGTCGTATAGAGAATAGACCGTGGGAAGTTATTTCCAGTCGGGTTTACAATCATTTAGTAGGGTTTAATCAATCATTAATTGGTATTTGTTTTATAGTGCTTTATGGACTTTCTCTCATTTTGAGGAAAATACATTATGAAGTCGGTTAATACTGTTGAAGATAAATCGAGGGAAAATCCCAAAAACCTTACCATCCATTAACAATTCACAAAAATGCAAGTAAACACAAAATGTCTAGCAAATATAGAAAGGAGTAACACACTACACACATTAATCTCAAGCAGGCTATAGTGACTTGCTGCCAGTCAAAATCTCATTGGCCATTATCCCTAATCCTAAGATAATGCAATAATACTAAACAGATATATCACAATTTGGAAAAGAAGTACCCAGTACAGGAACATAATAGACAAGCAACAAACAATATCTCAAAATACACTAATATATTGAGTCATTAAAAAATAGCTAATGCAATTTAGCATGTCATGAGCGCAGACTCAAATATTTTTGTATATTATATCTATTTTGTTAAAGATTTTAATTTTATTCTTTTTAATTATAATAATTATAAGGGGAAAAATAAAGGTGAAAAAGCACGAATTTTTTTTAAAAAGGGAAATAGCTTTAGCGACCAAACTCGTCGCTATTACTTATTTCCCCTCAAAAAAAATGGAGGGAATAAGTATTAGTGACGCGATTTAGCGATCACAGAAATCGGTGACAGGAATTCTTATTCCCCTCAACAATAGAGGGACAAGTATTTATGCAGACGAAAATTACTCGATTCGTCTTAATTCAATTTATTCTCCTTTTTTATCCGCTTTTCTCCAATAAAAAAAAAAAGGTCGCGAAATTCTATCTACGCTAATTTTTTTTTGCAACATGACAGTATACTGACCCGAAATCGGTACACTAATTGCCGTACATGTGGTTGTCCCGAAACAGTTTTTTTTGTTGTGTCAGTTCTGTGCAGACTACAGAGTAGGGCGACAGCGATGCCTTGGAGATTATGTCATTGTAATAGATTAGAGTAGGTTCTGGTGTGGCTAGAACTAGTGGAGCATTACGTCATATTGGAGTGTTACCTATGTCAAAACTCGTCAACAGTTGCGTTATGATGCATAGTTGGGGGTGTGATAATCGTTCGAATCAAGGAACTTCTCAGGCAGTGGAAGTCGTTATGTATTGTGTTCCTCTCATACTTAAAATGTAAATTTTCTCATTTTGATTTGTTTATTTAGGCATTTGTTAATGTTACTTTTAACATATATACAGTGAGCACAAATAATCATACATTGAAAAATATATGTACTATGAACATTTGCAGCTTAGATTAGTAGTTTTTACCGGCGTTTCAACCAATGTCATGGAAATTGCAATCTCGAATTCAGAATATGAAATTTCAGTTTGTTGTAATATAAACATCTCAGTGCTCAATCGATAATGTAATACGTCAAGCTGGAGTGATTTATGAAGAACGACTAAGCTATTCTATATACATATATAAAAATAAACCTCAAGAGCACACACCAAAGTACGAACGGCACTATCACAAAGGCGCCAAGCGTGCAAGATTCAATAGGATAAGAATAAATAATAGACAATAATAAAAAATAAAGTAAATTTTTGAAAGGCAACCCATAATATTGTGTGTACCCGCTATAATGATATTTCTTTCTTAGAAGGCATACATAAATTTACAAATCAGCGATGTTAATAATAAATGGTTAAAATTTTAGCTGGCATCCTATGCAATTATAATTAATATATAGATTGCTATACATATATTTAATAGCAATTAGGCAAACATAAATATAAATGAGCAAAAATGGTCTTTTTAGAGGCATTCACCATAAAATATAATAAAAAAACAACAGTAATATGCTAAAGTACTTAAGACAACGATAATCTATATCTACTGTATGCACAAAAAATCTTATTATTGATGGCAACACAAATCCTAACTAGTTGCTAAAAATGTTGTTTTAGAGGCAATCATAATATAATGGATGCTAAAGAGGTAACTTTAGAGGCAACCATAATTCATGGGGTGCTAAAAATGTTGTTTTAGAGACATCCATAATTTAGGTGATGCTAAGGAGTTAATTTTAGAGGCAACCACAATTTATTTGATGCTAAAAAATATTTTAGAGACAACCAAAATCTATATGTTGCAAAAAATGTGGTTTTAGAGACAACAACTTTGACATGATACAAAATACGACTTTTAGAGGCAAAGAAAAATAAACCACCTCTAGGTGTTTGCCTCTACATCTAAATTTTGTTGTAGTGATGGCTTTCCAGAAAGATGAACCARAGAAGAAAGATTTGAACTTTCCATTTGAAGTGTATTTTGACTTGAGAAAGTTCACAGCTAGATTGTCACCTTTTTTAAGCCATTTCCACCACATTTTGAGGATATGGGCTTGATTGAGTAAGCGGCAACAATGGATTCCAAGACCACCATTGCTTTTTTGTTTAGAAATTTTGAGCCAATTGACAAGGGGGAGGCCTCGGTCCCAATCTCCTTTCCCCCCAAAGAAAGGTGGTCATGAGTCTATTCATGTCATCAAGAATTGAATGTGTAAGTTGCAAAGCTTGCATATAGTAGATGGGGATTGAATTTAGTGTGGATTGGATAAGGACCATTCTTCCTTGCCTTGAAAGGAATTTGGTTTTCCAAGAGTTTAATCTTCCTTGCATTTTGTGGAGGATAAAAAGGACATCCTTTCTTTTTGGTTTGTTTGAGAGAAGGGGGAAACCAATGTAAGGGGAGAAAGAAGAGGTTTATTTGATTCCCAAGATTTGTCAGGAAAGCTCTCTAATGGTGGGGGGAGTATTAGAGGAGAAGAGGATGGCACTTTTTTTGAAGATTTATGGTTTGACCTGAATGGGAAGTGAAGATGTGAAGGATAATGGAGGGTGCGAATTGTTTCGGTTGTTGCCTCACCAAAGAGTAGGAGGTCATCGGCAAATGGAAGATGGGAGATTGACATTTTATTCTTACCAAGAGTGAAGGGTTTCCAAAGGCATTGTTCACAAGCATCATAGATGAGGGTAGAAAGTAGTTCAAGACAGATGATGAAAAGATAAGGGGAGAGGGGATCCCCTTGCCTTATGCCTTGAGAAGGTAGAAAAGATGGAGATTTGGAGCCATTTATGCGGATTGAGGAAGAGAGGGAAGAGACACAACTCATGATCAAGGCAACTGAGGAGTCATTGAGGCCCAAAGAGAAGAGGGAGCTCCTAATGAAAAACCACTCAAGTTTGTCAAAAGCTTTTTCAAGGTCCAATTTCAAAGAAAACCAAGCTCTTTTGCCCTTTCTATGTTTGAAAGAGTGGATTATTTCTGAGGCAATCACCACATTTGTTTATGTTCCTCTTTCGGGGAGGAAGCTATTTTGGTTTGGTAGAGGGTCTTTTGGAGGTGGTCCTTGAGCTTGTTGGAGAGGATTGTTTTTATGACCKTATAGCTAATATTGCATAAGCTAATGGGCCTGAAGCTTTTGATTGACTCTAGTGAATCACATTTAAGAATGAGAGCAATCAAAGTTTCATTGATGCATGGAGGGACAACTTTGAAGAGGAAAACATGTGAGATCATGGAAATGAAGTCGGGAGAGATTATGTCCCAAAAGGTTTTGTAAAAGATTGAGTGAAGACCATCTGGACCGGGAGCCTTAAGTGACCCCATTTTAGAGACCACTAGACTTATTTCTTCATGAGAAGGGGGAAAGGAAATGTCAAGACTGGAGGAGGGAGGGGAGAAAGGAGGTTGATCCCAATCAAGAGTGGAGGAGGGAAGGGAGGAAGAGAATAGGTCCTGAAAGTAAGTGAGGATGTGGGATTGTATATCTTCTGGCTTAGTGAGGATTTGGCCCACTTCATTTTTTAGGTTRAGAATTTTACTCCACCGTCTTTTAACAATCACTGATTTATGGAAATATGAGGTGTTCCTCTCACCCTCCACAATTCCAGTTGGCTCTAGATTTCATAAGCCAGAAGATTTCCTCTTGCTCTAGGATTGAATTGTAATCTTTTAACAAGGATTCTTCAAGGTCGAGAAGGAAAGGTTGATTCGGCTTTTGTCCAAGGCTGTTTTRTATGCCTTTTATTCTTCCAAGAACTCGAGATTTGTTTTTGAAGAGGTTACCAAAGTGGTGGTGATTCCATCTTGCGCAAGTGCGGGAGAAGGAAGACAGTTTGGAGTGAAAAGGGAGTCTTGAGTTTGACCAGGATTTTTGAAGTAATGGTTCAAAAGTTGGATCATGGCTCCACATTCGTTCATAGAG
>SNQN01007637.1:6221-32519 GCA_008642245.1 Bassia scoparia | reverse complement strand
AACTTCCCCACTCCATTTCCACATTCATATTTAACTTAAAACTATAACATACTCCATTGATATTAGAAATCTCTCGCTCAAACTACGCCATCCTTGAACAGTTTCGGAACTAATAGAGATTTTGGAGACTGATCAATTTGTTATATCATGTCTTTATCTCTTTTCACAATCTTTATGAAGGCCTGGAGCACYTATATGACAATACTTTCACATTATATGTTGTTCATTTTAGCAAATGAACAAAATATGAAATGTGCAACATGACATGAGCAAGATATATGAAAGGGAGCACCCAGTTCAAGCCTTCAAGATAATCCTGACTGTACCTAAAAGGTTTTACTTACTTTTTCAGAATACGAATTTCCAATTTGGGCAAGCCTTCACAAACTTTGGGGTAATGGGTTGATTGCTTTTAATAGGCTTTTCAAATGAGAAATAATGTTATGTTCATCAAATATAAAAGTTTCAAATTGTGAGTTTTATGCTAATTATAAATCAAGAACCCATATGATTTCTTATATAAATTAATAATTGTGATTACCTTAATGTAAATATGTAATTGCTCAATTCTTTTCAGAGTTAGTTATTGAAGCATGTCTAGTGGCTTGCTTTCAAAATTGATAGGAACTGCTTCGTAAAAATTGTGTTATCCACAAGAATTACCRTATTGAGAACTTTGGTTTGCGGACCACAACCCAAGCAACAAGATGCACTAGTGTTTCCTAGCATTAATTTTGAGTAGTGATAGTAGAAAAAACTATCAAGGGTTCATTGTCTATATCAAACTTACCTGAAATATTTTGAAATGACTGGACTTAATAGGAACTTGTTACAACTTATGTCACAAAAAATGAGCAGATAATGCACCCTGATTAAAACTCTCTCTCTCTCTAAGACCATCGTTTTCAAACTGATCACTAATAGCCTAATAATAGTTAATTCACAAAATTTGCTTAATTTTTTGGTTCTAAATGAAGGTCAAATGAAAGAGAGCCCCTMTTTATATCAAGTTTGCTTTTAACCATCAAAACTCTAACTTATAAATTATTGTTTAATAAGCTATTGTCGAAATTGACGTGCCGTATTATTTTTGGCCACAGTATTTGATTCAATTGGAACTCATTTTAGTGCATTTAAAGTATGTACCAAGTTCAACAAGTTACTTTGAATGGTTTCAAAGTGTGTTATAAATGGTTAAAGTTCGGGGTGAGGATTGCAAACCAAGAAACCAGTTTTACAAAAAGGTAGAATTCAAGTTAAGACTTTTCAACTCCTGAGAGTAACACAAACTAGCTTATCTAGTTTTGATCTAAAAATTTATGCAAATCAATTGTGTATGTGGCATATAGAAAAGATATTGGAACAAAGATCAAAGACTAACACATTTTCTTTCATTCATTTCCTTAAACAATAATATTTGTATATTGCAAAACAATGATTCTACATTACCACCAAGTTTTGAATAAAGCTTCAAAAATTTATACACTATTATATTAACGATATTGCTAACGGGTGCCTTGGGGCGTTAGATAAGAATTAAATATATTTCCTAAAATGGTATTAATCTTGGAATGCATAAAAATTCATGCGTTGATCGATGTAATTAATGTTCGGATTCATTTAATATTTCCATTTTCAGTTATCTTAGCTAATGCCCCAGAGGCGCCCGTTAGCTTTTGCCTTATATTAATTCATCAATATCAAGATTGGAAAACAATGATAGTTCATCACCACTAAGTTTTAGTCAAACCTTCACGGCTTCACGACATGCATCCACATATTATTTCAAGTTTTCAACGGTATTAAAGCAATAGTCAAAGAGGAACAACAAAAGCAAGATAATTGAAGATAACTAAAAGATGAAAGAGAACAGTGACATTACAATGGGAACTACAATGTCTTCTTTCCCGGTGCATCTCAGAAAGGTGTACGCCAACAATCCAATGCTTTGAGTAACACTGAAAGGCAAAACAAAAGTGTTAAAACAATACAGGTAATACACCTGCTGGAAACCATAATTCATAAAACGAGGAAGCAAGGATAAAAATATGGGAGCTAACCAACAGGAGAAACTCATTTGTCCCTAACTCAAGCAACCATTCTAAATGGCCAAAACAGGGGTCAAAATACATGAAGTACAATAAACCAATCAAGAGTTCAAGAAAAGCCTCAAGCACACAGTTCCGTTAACATTTTCAGTCTTCAATATCATCCTAAACCCATCCATATTTATAAATTCCTACTTTTATATTCAGTCATTTTATAATACGATGCCTTCAATTTTAATTCATCCAGCATAGTAGTCCTACAGCCAACTCTCCTGCTGCATTATATACGAAACAAACCAAGAGTCACAATTGGAAATTGACAAAGCATGCCAAGACTGCTTCCTAAATTGAAAAATTAAGGGGCATCAACGCAGGCCGCAGGGGTTCCTCATCCAAAATTTCATACACATAACATACACGCAATGACTACTTGATAAAACTATGCTGGATTATAGATGGAATAGACATGGGTAATTGTAATTATATTGCATATTTCAATCACTGTCAGATGTGATCATCATTCTTTCCTATACGTGGAAGTACTTTCCAAATTTTCAAAAAATTTGTACACATTCCATATAATGCATGAACATGCTGAATGTTGATAAACATTAGTAATAGATGAACAATAATTTAAAGTGTACATTCATATATATTACCCTTGGCACTAAATATTAGTAACATGACATTGACAATCATATCAACCAAAAAAATATACATGATGCAGCAGAGTTTCATAACTTTGGCACATCTAAAATTAAAAAATAAAATAAAATAAAATAAAAAATCCTTCTTATAAGCTAGAGAAGGAGTTTGAAAATATTTTTCTGGTTACAGTTTATATGAATTCAAGATAGGTTAAGCAGAAATACCACCCAAAATATGCAAAAAAAAAGGGGAAAAAAACAATTTTCAAACAACAAACCTTTTACCATCTTTCCCACAGCTGCGAGTGAAGACAATAACATCAGCTCCGCAGCCTCATAGTACTTGTCTTGAAACCATTTCCATCTTAAATGATGACAATATAGAAGTTAAAGACAAATTAAAATAGCAGAGAACTAGATATAACAATACAAGATAATTTTCTACATTGACCCAATTTGATTCTGTAGTTCCTTGCAGAGTAACCCCTAGAGCAACATTACTTGCCGAATCTATCAGGAATCCATTCACACCACCATTATCTAAATTTTTTGGTTAGAGAATGAAGAGAAAAAAAGAGACGAAAAGAGAAATGAAAGAAGTTGCCAACAGAGTCACCAAAATGTTTTAAGATGGTAAACCACTCTAACAATCAACACTACTAACACCTAATAACAATAATTCTTGACATCGCACACACTTATAATCTAAAAGCATCTCATCATTCATATCAAATGATATTATAGAAACTTATATCCTAAAAAGGTTCTAATATAAATAACTAGATAACATCTCATCATATGAAAGAAGGCCGGGAAAGAAATATGTCCCTTGCCATCATGCTATCTCAATATCTATGTCATCAATTTTGTTTTTGAACCTCCTCAGAATCAACTTCTAGTTAAGTAAAACTTTGTTTTTTCAGAGAAACATTTCACAGTTTTAAAAAAGAATGGAGCTGGAAGGGGAGGGTGACATTAAAAAAAAAATTAAGAATAAAAAGGCAAGAGATCAATTAAAAGATAGGGGTAAAAAACGGTAACTAATGTGAAAAATGACCATATAGTAAACGGGAAGCATTCACATAAGGCCAACTTGCCATAGAAGGGGATGTAGCAAGTAAACCCAGACATTTATTCATTGTACACGAAGAAAGTTAAAAAAGATGGGGATAGTGTAAGAGTGAAAGCAATATGACATTCAAAAATAAAGTTCAAAGTAAAAAGAATTAACTACTAAACAAATGTAAATAATTATCATGTTCGATTTTGAAGTAATGCAAAAATGTAAAAAATATGAGCACATGTAGCATCACTGCCTTCAAAAGCAATATTGTCAAAGGCAGAAAAAGGGAAACCAATATATACCAGAGTTTCTATCCCTATTACAACAATTTCATAAAAAGGAGCACACGAGAACCAACATTATGAATTTTTGACATAAAGACAGAAAAGTAGTTCAATTAGTAGTTTAGTACCTTCAATCAGCAACATATTACCCTTATCCTTCTTGTTGATAAGCATATCTATATTGACATACGTGGCTCCATTGCACACCTAACACCAACAATATCAAAAACACAATCACATCCCAAAACACACAGCAGTCAGGGAGAAAGAACAGTGTGAATGATGCAAAGAGAGGCCATGTACCTCATCCAACGCATTGTCCAACAGCTCTGCGAAAGCTGCAAAGAAACATATATATAACAGTTTCAATAATCAGGACTATAGACAAAAGGTAGAGCAGTTTGGAAAAAAGATGGAACATGTGAATGCCAATCACATATGGGTAGAACATGTGAACTATTCTTACCTCCAAGAGCCCACTTATGACTCGTGGCATTTGAATGCAAAAATTTTGGGTGAACCCTAACATGGTCCATTCCACCTACAAAAAAGAATAACAACATTAAAAACACGTTGAATGCTACCAAAGATTCGACTGACAAAACATGTACGCAAAAAATTTGATTCCACTAGTTGAACCAGAAAAAAGCACTGAACCAAATGATGCAAGAAGAAAGTTATTATTTTTTTGGTTAAATTGCACTTTACTACCTTTACTATACATTTTCTTTTAGAAATCACCACCTTATTTTATTTTAAATTACCACCTTTACTATGYTGATCTTTATAAATTCCCACCTCATAAACCTTTTTATCACATTTTCGGGCACGATTAGAGTTAAATGAGGCCCACACTTAACTAATCTCTTAGGAAGGCGAGAGGGAGTGGAAGGAAGTAAAGATATTAGTAAAGTATGGGACCAAATTAACTCTAATAGGGAAGGAAATGTGATTAAAGAAAAAGGTTGACAGGTGGGAATTTATAAAGATTAGCAAAGTAAAGGTGGTAATGTTTTAAAAAAAGGTGGTAATTTCTTAAAAAAAATGTAAAGTAAAGGTGGTAAAATACAATTTAACCTACTTGTATTTTCTTTAGGTATAGAGAAAAAGTTAGTTTCTTCTGTGAATGTATAACTCCWTTTCCATTAATGATTTTTTCCTTCTTTGTTTTTTTATAGACAATACCACAGTCCACACAGTAAATAAAGGATGGAGACGAGCTTGTTCATAAAGCTYGTTTCAACACAATTAGAAAAGACGCAAGGTCACTTGCATGTTCTGCCTATTCAAAATGGGTCATGAACTTGTGGGGACATAACATTCACTTAAGAGATTTTTGAACAAATCTTCAAGCAGTTCTAACACTGGAAACAATGGAAACWGAATTCAGCTAGACAAAATTTGTAATGGAAAGGAAATTAGGTTATAATCCTAAAATACCATTATCGAAGGGGCCAAGGCCCAATGGCTCTAATGATAATCCTAAATTGGAAAAGAATTACTAGACTTTATCATACAGTTATAAAATTGCAAAGACACTGACGTTTGGTTGTTGGTAGCAAATGGTGTTAATGGGAATGWATTTGTATGTAAATTTGTGAAGAAATATCATATTCATTCCAATGCTAATGCAATTTCATCTCAAAAATTCCAATTTTCTTCTTAAATTTTCATTCTCACACAATACCACTCCCTCAAGTGCTAATGAGCTGCAATGAAATTTCTAAGAATTTGTGTCTCCATGGAGAGAAAAACATAAGTTTGAGGTAAGATTGTTTCCCATGAAAATAAAGTTGTGAGCAACTTCATTCCACATAGTGATTTTCAGAGTTTTTCTTTATTTAAATTACACTAAAAATCTATTCTCATTCCCATTTCCTACTGCCGGTCCCAAGCCCGATTAAAGCAGGAGGGTTCAGGGTTCAGGGTTTGGTAGGCCGGTGCAGCAACGAAAAACTATATCACATCTTATGACATGAACCAAAATGATAATTTCGTGGAGGCGTTCCCTACTCAGCGACGCGCTACACTTCTCAGACCCGGGTGTGGATAATGCAAGGTGTTGAGGTCTTCAGTGAGACGCATCTAGTGCGCAAGTGCGTGTGCGACAGCGTGCGTCTTAGGAGACGCACTAAGGCTTTTGCAAGTCTTTGTTCTAAATTGAATAGAAAAACAATAAAAATGTTCTATAAGACTTGATCTCCCATTACTGTTATTTCGTATACCTTACAATGTAAATTATATCATTTGTCAACATAATTGGTAGCAGTGTATGCTAGAAGATATTTCCCAACAACATGGCAAAGCCCTTGATCTTTTCTTTACTGTATTATTTTATAATTCTACCAACTATAATACACAAGAGTGTTTTAAAAAGGCTAAATCAAAAATTCTATTTAAATGAGTCACTTTGGTAAAATTGTCAACTAAAAACAAAAATATTTTAACATAAATACTAAATAAGGTATCTTCAACTTAAATTACGAAAAATGTCATAAGCTTAAAAACAAGTCATACTATAACTTTCACTAAATTAAGATAGGTGCAAAGCTGCCAAAAGAGAGAAAGCTAAGCTAATAATATGAAAATAAAGCATTCAAGTTCCAAGAGACAAAGGGTTAGAGTTACATAAACTTACATCAAACAGGGCTGGAGTACATACTATATACTAATGAGAACTAACCTTGGACCATACTTTGGACTTACACAATTTAAAGGCGTAGCTTGCTTTAATGTTATCACTTCCTAAAAATGCGTGAAATATCTTGTTGCCATTTTTTTTGTTACGGAGAGAGTATATCGGGCGAACTCAGAAGGTCTGGGTTACATTGAACCATTCAAAAAAACCAATAGCCTTCTTTTTTTTATTAAACGCAATCGTTAACTCGTACAGAGCAAAATAAAACTAAAACAATATAACTCTCTCGTTTCTTAGATGAAATATCCGTGGATATCCATTCCCGTCTCAACCGCTTATTGGATGTGTGTAACCGATTATATACGGTGTATGCGGGTTGAACTAAATAATGGATGCGGGTGAACATATTTTTTCACCACACCCGACCCGTTAACCCAACTGTTATTTATGTTTACATGATACTAGTAGGTCTTAATGTAGAATAGTATTATATTCATATGATAATCCTAATTAGTGCATGTCTTTGTGCATGTATGTTAATTTTATTGTTTAGTTTATTCCATCACCTATATGGCAGATAACTATTTTTTTTTAACTTTTTTGGATTGATTAATTATTGAGATTAAACATTGTTTATCATCGGATCATGGATGGATGAATTCGGGTGATTAGTTATGCGTGTGACAGATGGATCGGTGGAGTTGGGTGGAAACAGGTTATGGATACGATTGGAACTTCACGCTCTGAACGCGATCCATTCATACCAATTCTTATCCAAAAGTAACTTTGAAAGTTGTTGGAAAGCTCTTGAAGGCTAATATTCCAATTATCATTCAGAATAATCAAATTAGCCTACTCATTTATGTGTGCATTGGTAGTGTGACTTACTTGACTTTAACAATCTAAGGAATGTAGAACGATTTGCTTATTTATAGTAGATTGTTTGTTTTAACATATTGTTTTATTATTTATTTGTTTCCTATTTTACTTGATTTGATTTTTGTTTCTTGTTGTATGTATATATTGAGTGGTGTAATTTGGGAAATAACAGCAATAAAGACACAGATTTTTACATTCAAATTTCAAACAAAAAGCAATTGAACTTCTATTAAAAGTATTTATTCAATAATTTTTCAATAAAAATTCTCTCGCAATTCTAAAACTCTCTTTTGCATATTTTGAAATTGTAAGTATTTTTATATCATTTGCATCATCATCATCAAGTTGAATATCCAACTTGTTTCATGTAGTTAATTGCAATACATCGAAACACAATTTGTCAGATATCGAGCATTAGTAAATGATTTATTGTTGGACATWTAGAATTAATAATAATCGATTCGTGTTTTTAATTTCATTAGGGAATGACAGTTATTATTTCTACTATATGTTTTAAATTTTATCTWAAAGRAAAAAACCATCCAAACGACAATCCGATCATCCGAATGATAATTCGAAATTCCTTGGTCCACCACTGACTAATATTGATARCACCCAAAAACAAATCACTCACATGATTTAGGAAACGAATCAAATGAAAAAACATCTAAATTAGTGTGCATCGACAAGTACAAACTTAAAAAATCGGCAATTTAAAAAACTCAACACCAAACAAATTAGGAAATCAACAACTATGATAAATAACAACAGTTGACCAAAACGAATAAGCAACACCAAAATCAGCAACTATAATCATATCATCACCCACTTAATCACAATAACAACACAYATACTGAAATAGCCAACAACATTTCAAAAGAACAAATAACCATAACAACAAAATCAGTAACTATATTACTATATGAGGCGGATCCAGATTTCGACTTAGTTAGGGAAGGGTGGTGGAGTGGAGCTCACATTAATTTTCAATGGTGCTTTATAGGTGAATGTGGCACGCCAATTTGGAAATAACCCAAATCTAGGGTTTGGTTTGGGAATTTAGAGAGAGAGAGAGAGGCATAAGAGACTGAGGGATGAGAGAAGAACAATTAGGAAGTGTGAGTTGCACAAGATGTTTGATGTTTTACACTTTCACGCGGGTTTGCAATTTTCCAAATCACCAATTTTTATTTTATTTTTAAATGAACATAATTTTTCCAAAAAATATTAATGAGGTATCGAACGCACCAAGACCACACTTGGCTCTGCCCTGACTGAGAGCTACCAGATAACTATCCATACAACGAAATGCATAAAGTTATAGAGGACCTTTGACAGTGCATCAATGCTGGCTTTACATTTGTTTTCAACATAATAAAATTGCTGAAAAGTTACTAACTTATTCGTACACATATAATGAGACAAAAGTCAAAAATAGTATTAGTCAAAACACTTCCTCTGCTCCACATTAATTGCAATTTGCAAACATAGAGKWGGGGCACAAGATGTAAAGAGAAGAGAGATATAAGGAAATAAAAGGAGGGGCTAATGTGATAAGGAGAGAGATAAATAAAATTGATTAACAAACAAGGTAATGCTACATTTAATTTGCGATTGTCAAAAACGGAAGTATTTACATTAATATGGGGGGCAGAGGAAGTAAAATATAAGCATAATCTTAAAATGGGTCAAATAATAAAAAGGGGGAAGAAAAAGCCTTTTTATGTCTCCTATTCTTCATCTTCAAAATCAAAACTAACCAATCTCAACTCTCAAGTGTCATCAAAGAAAAACGTATATCGATGTTGTTGGATATATATCATAATACATTGACGAAAATCGGGGAGGAAAGGTGACCAATTGTTTGTATGGAGCACCAGGTTGTAGATTAGAGAGTTGAGAACTTGTGACACCCTGGTGCGTACCATACCATTATGAGGCACATTACTTCAAGAACCCCCTTTCCCCTTTTCATAGAGAACCGAGGAATGCTTTTGTTCACACCTAAAGTCCTAAACCCCATCAACATTCGTGCTATCGAGGAAATACAACATACCGATTTTATTCTTTATAAGATACGGTGTATAGTTCTCACTTTTTTACTCGGACTCTTCATATTACCTCAAGTACGGTGTCGGATCCTTGACACTTAGACATGGGTACGACACTTAGACAATTCATTTTGGGCTGAAATCTAGGTAATTTTTCTTAAATTAGCTTTGCGGACACTTGGACATGTATCCATGTCTGACATGGGTATACGACTATACGAGTCCCGAGTCTAAGTAACATAAGTTCTCACCAATCAATTCATTAGACGATTTTGCTAACGAGCACCATTGGAGTTAGGTTAGCATTAATATATTTTCCAAAATTGTTCAAATCTAGGAGTGCATGCCAAAAACACACATCAATCGGGGTAACTAACTAACTAAATGATATTTCAAATTAAATAAGTCCACTTTAGTCTTAGATAGCTAAACCTAACGCCCAAAGGCGCTGTTGCTTTTGCCATAAACCCAAAGCACCTTAAATATTAACACCTCCCCTCCCTCGACAAAAAAAAAAAAAAAAAAAATCCACACATTCATGCAATGTGAACCAATCTACACTCTCCACTCTAAAAAAAAAAACAGCTCTTATTGCTCAACAATCAGCTTCCAACAAGATCACGTTCTTCTCCAATACAATACTCCATGTAGCAAGAAGTTAATCTGCATTAGAAGAATAAAAAAACAAAACAAGCGTCCACAATACACTTTTCTCCACTTGTACACTAATCAATCATAAAAATCCAATTACTCAAAATAATGATCATTACCACCAAAAACTAACTAGACAACAAAATCATCAACCAAACCCTACAATCTATTAATGCAATCACTTCCAAACTCAAACTCGATATTTTATCAAATGTACTCCACATTAACTGCCCTAATTTCATACATTCACCTAAACATCACAAAAACCCTAGATAAACCAAATTCAGAAAAAAAACTCAAATTAAATTAATTAGTAAGAAGTAAAACCTGTATTATTATCCCATCTACAGAAGGACGCCTCATAATCACCAGCCTTCCAAACTGCTTACAATTATCGCGATAACGCCATCGGCAGGCAACGGTAGAGCATAAGCAGTTTGATTCCGCAATGCGGATCGGATCAAGGAATCCGGAGGAAGAGTACGAATCATTCAATTTCTGCTTTTTCGTCGGAGTAACGCCGACTTCGTCTCGGAATCGATCGCCCAAATCAATTACGCGCTGTTGAAGAAGTCGTCGGCTTCTTAAGCGTCCGCTCTCGCGTTCGCTGAAAAATCGTCGATTTCCTGCTTTGATTGCACCTCCATTGCTGAGTTGAAATGTTTTTGCATGAATGGTAGAGAAAGGATGAGAGAATTAGAGAAGAGATGTCAGAAAATAAAAATTTGTACTGAATTGTAAAATGGATTTGCAGAAGAGAAAAGAAAAAAGGAAATTAAAAAGCGTAATTGAAAGTATTTGGAAATATGGACCGTTGGATAAATACGGTGTGAAAAGGAATACCATGAATCGTATGATTAAATTTTAAATTATTGCGTGTTTTAGATTTGCCGGGTATTAAGGCCTACTTTTTTTTTGGAATACGATGCCGTTTTGGAGGTTGGACGGAGTATTAGTAGTCATGCGTTGCCGTGGCTTTACATAAATATTTCGTGCATGTGAGATTGATTGTGTGTCATCGACTAATAACAATGGTTCTTTGTTTGTTTTAATGCCTAACTAATTTGATGTCCGGTAGATGCTCGGGTTGCAAATCCCGACACTTTTGTGTTTATTTTAGGAAAATGTGTACTCTTTCCGTTCTATTAAATTTATTCATAACAAAATTGACATTATTTATTAGTGATGGAATCTTCTACAATAATCGTCCGATATCTCTATTTATAAAGGGAAGGGAAGATGTGTCCTCGTAAAAATCTTTTATCCTTAATGAATTTTCAAAAATTTGAATTAATATTCTAACTACCCTTTCTTTATATGTGTTAAAAAAAGAAAAATTATATTCATATGTAACTTAATTAGTGAACTTTAAACAAATGAATTGAAGACTTAATGGTTTTTTTGAATTTCAAGTCATATTTAAAAAAACAATTCAATAAAATGGTATGCTAATAGCTATAAACATTTTATTCTGAACATACTTATAATTAATTTTAATGTGAAATACAATTTTCAGCCTTAAGCACGCATCGCCGTCACAATAAAAACTAGATAAGAATGAATATAGTCAAGTGGAGTCTTGTCAGAATCGTATTAAAATATTTATTAAATTCATTTTTATTTTTTTACTCATGACAATTAAAAATATTTCACTTGTAAATTGTGCATTGCAAATGTATAAGTAGGAGTGGAAAGAATTTAGTGGAACATAGCGTTAAAAAAACACATTTATGTCTATCTTTGTATAAAATACACAAACTTTTATATTAGACTCCACATGAATATGATATGGTCCTTATTGTTTAAAACCCATTAAACAGTAAACGGAGCCCATTTATTTATGTAACGGACCCTCTACATATGATTTACCATTTTTTAAAACTTTTGCCTTTCTTTCTTTCTATGCTTTTGCTCATTCCTCCATCCTCTTATTCAATTTTCAATTTTTCGCTCATTTCCTCCATTTATTTGCTTCTTCTTCTTCTCTTCTTCTTCTTTCTTTTCTCTCTTCTTCTTCTTCTTCTTTCTTCTTTTCCTCTCTCTTCTTCTTTTTTCTTCTTCTTCTTCTTCTTTCTCTTCTTCTCTTCTTCTTCTTCTTCTTCTTCTCTTCTTCTTCTTCTTCTTCTTCTTCTTCTTCTTTTCTTCTCTTCTTCTTCTTCTTCTCTCTTCTTCTTCTTCTTCTTCTTCTTCTTCTCTCTTCTTCTTCTCTTCTTTCTTCTCTTCTTCTTCTTCTCTTCTTCTTTCTTCTCTTCTTCTCTTCCATTTTACTCTAAAGCCGACCAAAATATCGACCGAATAAAATCGGTCGTACACCGACCCCCCGACATGTGCGGTCGGTTATTTACCGACCGAAAAAACGGTCGGTATACCGACCATTTAAAATTCCGTGTACGACCGATGTTTCGGTCGGTAAATCATGATTTCCCACCAAAGCTTTCCCTCCATTGGCACGAAATAATAAAATAATAAAATAAAAAATGAATAATCCGACCGAAATTCTCGATCGTGTACCGAGCCGAATTCAAGTCGGTACACGACCGATTTCGGTACACCGAACCTAGTAATAATTTTTTATTTTTTTTCCTAGATTAAGCTCTTTAATATCGTCAAACTCACCTCAGTCCCTCACGCACCATAGACACCTGTCTCTTTTTCTCCTCTCACCTACGCACCCCTTCACATTCTCTCTACCTAACGCTAACACTTATTCCCATCTCTCATCTTCTCCTCCACAAATCCTCACAATTTACCATTCTACACAACATCATTTATATTCTCATTTAAACCAAAATCTGGGTTATTTTCGAAAGTATGGGTTTAGTTCATAAACCACGAAAATTTGGGGTTTTTGGTTCGAAAATTCTAGGTTTTGGAGAGGCTTTTGGAGTCGCATTTTCTGGATCTTTTTAAGTTTTTGAGGTGCCTACTTCTTAAGATTCTTTAGATTTTGTGCTTTTGATGTGTGTTTGTTGAATTGTGCATGTGTGATCTTATACTGTCTGTTTTATGTATTACTCAGATCTGATCTTCATTGGCTTCGTACATTTTACTTTGTGTGTGTGTGCTTCTGAACACTCGTTTCAATTTTCAGTTGTTTAGAGAGCATTGAGAAAAGAACCGACATTGACACAAAAGTATGTATTATATTATACCATCCACTGCCAAATTTTCGTTCACTATTATTATAATTTCTAGTCGCCAGTATCAATCCATTATTGCAATTTAACAACCTCATTCTCGACATCCCCAATTCATGAGGCCCCTCAAAATGCAATGCAAATGTGACACAACCTCTTTTAGTCATTTATTATTACTCTGTGTGATTTGTTAATATGCACTTATTAGTTCTCTCTTGCATAAAATATTTATTATAAATTTGATTAATGCAGGAACCTTGATTTCGCCGTTCATACATGTATATCAGTACATTTTCTTTTGGCATATATTATTATGCACACCTTCATCAGATAATTCTGAATTCCGTCATCATTATTATGCAATTTTGTTATCTTTTTATATTCCGTTCAACTATTTCTGCTAATTGTGATTTTTTAAAAAAAAAGTGATGTAATGAAATCAATTCATTTCAATCGTTGAATTTTATTTGGTATTTCTTTAAAGTTAGATTGGTTTTATTAGATGAAGAGATAATTCTGAATATTGCAGTTGAATTTGAGTAGAGACTCGAGCAGAATCTGAATTTAGTATATACGCTTTTAACTGAGTTTTAACTTGTAATAATGTGTTCAATTATACCAACATTGCCGCTCATATGATCGTTTGAAACTTTATTTTTCGGGATAATTTTTGTTTTTTTACTCTTCTACTTTGAAATTGGAGATGCAACATAAAATACAATGCTGTAATGAGCTATTATGCAGAACTATGAATATTGATTGGCTTAATTTTTCACAATGTTGTGCTTAATAACCAATACATTACTGCAGATTTAATAATTCCGTTCGATAGTTGTTTGTTCAGAGCTCATACTGATAATGTATGATCGTTCGATTTTGACTGTCATATACTCCTTCACTAACCCAAAATTTCACCTAAACCCAAAATTTCTTATTGATTAGACTTATTTAGATCAAATGTGCATGCTGTTAATCTGTTGTATGCAAATTTTATTTAGGTCATCAATCGCATTCCATCACCAATGATTCATCTGTAGAAGGACTACATTTCAGTCATAATTAGACTTTTGATGGCTTATATGCATTTCACTTATTGAATTAAATCCCTTACTGCTTTTTGCTTACTCAGGATTATTGATTTTTATCATCTGTGGTGCATTTAGTTATGATGTTTTTGTTTGCTTAATATCGCGACATAGAGCTTACTGAGTGTGAGACATATTAATATTGTAGTCATAGTTTTGATAAGTTTCTTTAGTATGCTCCAAATCTTATGATTCATTTTTTCAGCCTATCTGTCCACCTAAACTACTGAGAGAGTTTGGAATTGTGTGCTGCATGCTCTGTTGCTAATAAACACAAATATAGCCATAAAGCTATTCGTTATAAATTGTTATAAATGTAAACTATACTACATATACTTATGCTACTCATATATCTCAATGCCTTATGCCTACAAATTCTCCCAGCTATTCACCTTATGTTACAATACACTAATTCTTCCGTTAGTGATAACAATAATTGATTTGCTTATGGGTCATATATTATGAAAGCACAATATTAACTATTTTTAAGAAAAGCATGACTTTCACTTTCAATAATTAGCCAAGATAGAATCTATATAAACACGTTTGTGAAATCGATGCTATGACTGTTAAACCTTATATGGTGATAAACTGATTATCATGAGTGTCAATAGTGCGATATTAGACTGAGTATGAGTGAACAATTAACATTAGTTGGATATTCCATCTGTATGTAACACAATGGGTATTGACATTGTTTGATCTTTAGCTAAGCAATAACGAATCTACGCTATAGCTTGTCCATACTAGTCCTGCTTAAATTCAAACACAGACTAGTTAACATAGCTTTCTTTATTTTCTTATCTTTTTTTTATAATACAACACTACCAGTGTAAGCTTTGCAAAAATCATGGCTACACTACCTACTCAATGGACCTGAAAGCAAAGAACTTAGGACTAGAAAGCAGCTCGTATTGCCATGTCTGTTGCAACACACCTAACCAAAGTCTGCAGTTGCACCTTTAGAGCTTGAAGATCTCAACGAACCTCCTTTGCATTTGTACAACTCCAAGGAGCCCTACACAGGAACCATTGTTTCGAGAGGCTGTAGTCCTAGGCTCCTCGGGAACATCCACATCTGACTTATCACGACAGGCAATGTTCGCCTACTGGGAAGGCAGGTTATGTATCATATACCTCCCATAGTCTCTTCCGATTCCTTGTCTTATTATTTTATACTTTTGATGTAGATACTACTTTTTCATCTCCATTAGAAAAACTGCTAGATCATAACTTTTCACATTGCATTATTATGTTTGTCTCAGACATTCAATACTAACACTGTTTTCCTCTGCCCTCATCAGTTCAAATACCTGCTTTTATTTTGCTTATATAGCAATTGATAGAGTATTTCTGATTTATATAAATATATAGACTGCAACTGTGTTGACGAGGGGAGGGTTATCCACATATATTCTCTTCAAGTTAGGTTTCGTCTGTATAATTATCATTGGTTATCTTAATATGAATTTTATTGACTATAGCTTGTCTTCACTAGCAGGACCTTTTTGATTTTATTAGCTTTGTTGTTTTTCAGACAACATTTTATTCTTTGCAAACATACTCTTATTATATGCACTTTTACCTCTATGGTATAGTCAAATGTGAGATGAATTATGAAACTAACTAATCATTCATTTATGCAATGTGACAATTCGTAGGGCCCAATAACATCTGTATTTACAACATTAAATTCTCACTTGTTACGTCTATAGTTTGTGACCATTAGCTAACTGATTCCTTATTCATCTGAAGGGTGGAGAACCCAAGAAACCTGGGAATCCTTCACTAATGTGCGCTCATATCCTTTGCTTCTACACGTATGGAACTATTGACGAAACCGCCACTTCTATTGTCGTCCGGAGCTCTCTATATGACCACTAGACTGGTAAAGAGATCTCATAAAATGGGTTATGCAGCAAATCCTTCAACTCAAGCCTGGAACAAGCCAGATACTGGTAAGTTCCACTAGTTTGCCATACTCTTGCAGCTTAGCTTGTTGATTTGTGCTTGAAATCTTTTTTTTAAAATTACTGTAGCTGTTTGAAGATTATTGAAAACTTGCAATCCTATGTAGATTATGACAATGCATTCTGCTAATACAGTTGCATGCTGATATAACTTTGTCTCTTTCCATGAAACTCATGCAATAGGTTGATAAATGCTCTCATCAATCTGCATACTAGATACAGGTTATCCTGAAACTATTGTGGCATATTCCTCCAAAACGTCCCTTCGCATTGTTTCAGTTCCATGACTTCTAGTTGTGTTGTCAGACTGTGTGAGAATGTGAAATAAATTGCACCCTGGTTCACAAAAATCCCTGTCTCCACAAACCTTTTTTAGCAGTCAGATATTTACCTTGATTCAGCTAGTTTACTTTTACAAATTTATTCATTGTAGATTGCAGTCACAACTTCATGTTTCGAAAACCTGACCTTTACTGAGACTATGAAAAGACCGTTCCGAACAACTAACAGATAATTCTTAGAAGAATAGTGCACCACCAAGTCTATGCCCAATCATCAGTCAAAATGATCTAGCTAGAAGCCGATGGCTTATATATTTGGACTTCCCTACTAGATTTGGGATGATGTACTGCTCAATTTCAAAGCTTTCCTCGATCACTGAGTCTTGAGAGATCTCAGCAACCTGCCCGGCAGCCCTGCTGGACTATTTTGCCGACAAAAGGTTATTAATGTGCATGTGAATTATTTGTGTATTTTATGAAGTTCTTACTCCACTATATTCGCTACATTAATAGAGTAAAATGATGAGTACTTTTTCTACCATTTTATTTTGCTTAATCACTCTCTTACTCTCTATATTCAGACCCAAATAAAGCAACGATATAGTTCCATTGTAATGTTGTCCAATTTATACATATGAAATAAGACAAATTTAATAGCAATTATTCTTCTCATCCGTAAATAGCAATAATAATACAATGAATAGCTGTTTGAAATAGATAACCAGCTTTGAATGCATGGATCTGCGCCCTTTTTTTTATTTCACAATTAAAAAATTGCACTGAACAGACAATTCGTCGTTAAAAATGCCCCAAAAATATTTCCAGTGTGATCCGACCGATTTAGGGTCGGTCCTAATTTATATTTGTAAATTAAAAATACAAACTGAGTATTACCGACCGATTTTTCCGGTCGGAGTTATACCGACCGATGTTAACAATCGTCGTATCCACCCGAAAAAATCGGTCGTGTTAATCCATCCATGTCCTCCCTTTTTGATGGAAAAAAGAATTACTTAACGATCGATTCAAACATCGTCGGCATTAATTAACCGACCGAACATCGATCGTTAAGTAACTATTTTCCCTCCAAAACAAATGCGAATGTAATCGGCGGCATCGGCATGACAACCTACCCGACGGGCGGGGGCGGACGATAATCGTCAGCACTTTTTGCCTATTACCGATCACGAAATATGCTTCCGACCATCGACTTACCGACCGATTTCGATCAGGTAAACCTCTGTAACGACCGAAACGTCGGTAAGCCATCTGGTCGGCTAAGCCAATTTCTTGTGATATGCAAGTAAACTCCAAAGCCACATCCTCATTAACAATCCGTCGGAGCTCCGGGGAAATGACACCAAAGTACGACACCTTCTGCGAGCTAGACACACCAAAGTTAGCTAGCCAATCCGCGACTCTATTCCCTTCACGATAGCAATGATGCACAGTGACACTCCAATCATCCAAACTTAGGAGCTTCTTGCACCGATTTAACCAAATGAAAGTGACGAGACGAGTGATTACCGTTGTCTAACAGCAAACCCACAACCACTTGTGAGTCCACTGTTAATTGTACTCTGTTATACCCAGAATTACGAGCCAAGTTTAAGCCGTAAAGAACACCCAAAATTTCTGCCTGAAGGGACGAGCACGACCCACAATGCACTGCCATCAATTCCTTCACCCGACTGTGATAGTCTCGAATTATAGCACCAGCACCTGCTAGGCTAGGATTCCCTTTAGAAGCTCCGTTTGTATTCAASCTCACCCAAATCTCACRAGGGAACTCCCACTTGATTAAAGCTTCAACTTTCGGCTTACGAGTAATACCAAATACCCTCCCTTCCCTTGCCATAACATGCTTAATAGTGTTAACTTGAGTCATTATAAACGCAATTTGATCAACAGGGATACTAGGCGCAACATCAAAACATCTCATGTTTCTCCATTTCCACAACCACCATAACACTACRGCAAAAACGATCGGTCAATCACCATCTCTCGTATCCTCCGTGCAACAGTTTTAATACACCCACTTATGGAAGTCCTTGACATAATTCGTGGTCGAGAGTCCCTGGTRACCTCCTCCACACCATAGTAGCCGTCGGGCATTGCCTCAAGATGTGATCATTAGTCTCCTCTTGAGCTCCACAAACACCACACATTGGACGATCAGTAAGTTTCCTTATAAACCTCTGAGCATTCGACATTAACCGATTATGCAAAGTCAACCAAAGAAAAAATCTAATTCGTTGTGGCATAGGCAACTTCCAAACAAAATCCCATGAATTAACATTACCTAATTCCACAGGGCTTGTACTATCCTAAGAGATGATTTAATCGAAAACTTACCGGACAACTYACCATCCCAAAAGACATGATCAATTTCCTCATCATCATGCTTAAGAATAAATGAATCCATTCTTTGGAGCTCTTGTGAAGGGAGATAATCAGCAAATTCTTCCCACTTCCAACCATTCAATTCATCCCACATCTCACTCACTGTAACATCCAAYATATGGGCCAGTGGGTCRCAGATTGCCGCTTCAATAAGAGGCCGATTGCTCGCCCATTTATGGTACCAAAATAGAGTACTTCATCCATTACCTATTGCCATACGCATCCCTTGTTGCGGGACCTTCACATTATCACAAATACCTCTSCAAGCATTGGAAGCCCCTTGTTTATGCTGAAATATATCCACCCTACATTTACCTGCTCCATATTTGTATCTAAGCACTTTTGACCATAAAGTATTAGGTTCCGTAAGCACCCTCCAACCCAAGTTGGTTAAGAAGGTCGCATTAGCCTGTCGCATTGAACGGAAGCCTAAACCTCCCTCTTTCTTTGGTTTAATCAGGTTCTCCCAAGACACCAAATGGATTTTATTATGTTCCTCCGTGCCTCCTGATGTACGGATTTTATATCCGGTTTTAAAAGTCATTTTATTATTTATTTTTGTAGTTTTGAGTTAGTTTTGTCTTTGTTTTAAGTCTTTTTCCTCATTTCTTCCTCTAACCCTCTAATGGCTGCTTTTAGCGTTTTTGCCACTTTTTCTATTCTGTTTTGATCGATTTTGCAGGCACTCATTTGATGAGCATTGTTAGGAGTTGTTTTGACACACTTTGGATTGTTTGAGGCTCGGGATTATGATTYGTGTCACCTTTGGTGAAGTTTTAGAGCGTTACATTTTGRGCACTTTCAAATGTGTTAAACAACTTCAATTGAGCATAACTTTCAGCACACTTATCATTTTGATGTGATTCCACTTGGAGGTGAAAGTATGTCTTGATAGCTTCAAAACGATTGGTCATATGTCTGAATCCAACGTAAAATGCTACACAGAAATATTATGCACCATTATGGTTAGAAGCAGAACAAGCGGCTTCCTTTTAAAGTCGATTTTTAGCTTCCTTTAATCTAATTTCCTCATGAATGTTCAAGTTTGGGAAAGGTACCATTTGTTGAGAGAGTGATTGTGAAATATGATCTGAGTCGTGCCAAAAGAGCCGATAAGATAGAACCTATCGTCAACCCATGTGCGAACTTATATTCAATTCCATTCAATTAAATCTTTCCATCACCATGCGTGACTTAGGAGGGTAGGGGATGTGTCAAGACCAGGTGTCTTAGTCACGGTTCAGTCCTATTTGGAGGTGGAACGGGTAACCGACCTTCATAAGCTCTACCTGACCCCGGTTCTTTGACCTCAAATATGGAAACATGAATACTCTATCCGTAACCGGTGGGAGAAAACCGGTTCAAAATCTTTGGAACCTGCTACGAACCCGGAACCACTGGGTAACTGCTGGTTCCTATTTACCTGTTATCGGATAGGATTTTTTAAATAGAATATGAAATCAAGTAAATCATCTAATGAAAGGAAAAAGATTAACCAGCTAATTTCATTACTTTTGATATATGGTTATTTTGGCCACAAAAACACCATGCTTTTATAACATCATACCGGTATTTCCAAGTTCTCTATAGTTTTATATAAATTTGGGGTTTTTAACCTTTACAACAAGTTATTTTAATAAACTCAAAAGTCATAACGTGTTACTTGGTACTGTGTGTAGTAACAGACCGGATGGTGCCGAATAAAACCTACTTCCGGGGTGGTTTAATGGAGGCTTATCGATAATTACTCGTGTAATGACGATACCGTAGGGTTAACCTGAATTCTCTCACTGGAGTATCTCTGGGTGTGCCACCCTGAAAATTTTTTTGTACTCCGTAACCGAGAACCCGATCACCCTAGTTCCATCATTGTTAGGTAGACCTTCGTTCTTCGACACGGTACGCAGAAACCTTTTTTTGAGTATGGATGATACCTGATCATACGCAGATGACTTCACGGTTCCGAAAACCGCCGGTTCCGGCAGGTTCCGGTACCGTAACATTAGTGCCTAATCCAGATATTGGGTGCGTATTACAATCCACAAGTTTTTGCTCCATAGGCTGTATTACCTTGTGCTAGGTATTCTCGCCACGCTAGTTCCGTTTTTTTCAATGTGTTTGTTATCATGAAGGTTCATTGCACAGTATTTCTCTCGCTATCATAACAGCTCATGGCGACAAGCCTGTGCGGACCAATATTATTGGCTTTGTTGATTTTATCTTGACATAAGCCAAAATAGTATATACTGGCCATCATTTTTCCTAACGTAGAGACGATTTAATTGTGGGAAATTACGATACAACGAACAAGAGGTCCATAATATTTTTCTCTTCTATTAAAATGAGTACAAATTTGACATGAGTTAATCGAGCAAAACTCAAGTTCCACGTAGTATCAAATACCTCACACTACTAAAATCCACTGTTACTTTTTCCATCTTTTTTTCTCTATGGCACTTCCAATTTTCAAAATATTCAATTTCAAATTATTCACAGATGACAATCTATATGGTTCGTACACCGAATTTCCTAAATAACTTAAACTTTCAATTCACATCATAATCCTCCTGTTGACCCAAACTATGTTTTGAGTCAATCCTCAATTCAAGCTGCATTTAATTCAATGGTTGTAGTAGTCTACTCCAGCACCAGACAACCAAATTTCAATAATATTCCACTAATTCAACCATTTCCTTCAAAATCTTCCAATCCTATCAACAATCTTTGTAATACCCCTTTTTTCCCTATTACTCTCGAACATTTCACTCAAAATATGAATCAATCTCCAAGTGGAGTATTGTTAGCACGCAATGCTACTTCCAATAGAGTATAGTGGTGAACATTTTGTAAACTCAGCGGGAGCACAACATCTTGAAGAGATTGACAATGGCGAAGTCGAAATTGTTCCAGAAGTGCAACTCAATACATCTGCACAAAAGGAAGAAACTAAGCATTGGAGTATCGCCGAAGATAGCACCTGTATCAGCCTAAATAAATGGCAGGACGATGTGGAGAGGGGAACGCAAGACCAAGAGAAGCGGGTTATGGGCAGAGAAATCCACAACACAGTACGAAAGGCAGAGCTAGAAATCTCAATGAGATTAAGGTAAGAAACGTTAAATCTTTGCAAAATCGATGGGATCGACATAAGTTACATGTTAGTAAATTTGGGTTGACGCGCGGTTCACGGTTATCATTTTCGAACTAAGGGAGTGGTTGATCTGACAAATTTGGAAGATTCGCTCAACAGATTACCTTAGCAACTAACAAGAAGATTGTTTTGTTATTTGCATTGTTTTGCATTCTGAGAATTATCCCAAATGGGATCCCTCCTTGCCCAAAATTTCAGTCCGATATGTTGCCTGGGTGTGGTCAAGCATCAACAGATAGTTGGGGAGCGGTAAAAGATACCCAACCCGATTCACAGTGAGGTGGCGGAAGGGCTAAAGACCTCTTGGTATAAAAAACAGACATAGATGAAAGGTAAAGCATCAAGTTATTCGTCAAGTGTAAATCTTGATTCTTTAATACATATTTATTTAATGAAATGGGAGAGAAGTTGGTCAATTGGGAGAGCGACTACTTGATCAGTTATGGGAGAGGGAACGAGATGAGAACAAAAAGCCGGGTAGAAGAAAAGAAAAGGCAAAAGGAGGAGGCATGAAGTTCAGAATGTTGGAAGGCTTAATGCAAAACCCGTTCTTGTGACAAAGAATTAGCGATGTATAACAAACTGAGAGACGAAATTTAGCTAGTAGAGGTTTTCGCTTTAATTTCAGTATATTTTATTTATGTGTATTTTATTTTAGTATTGTAAGTATGCAAGTTTTTTTTTTTAAATTGTTGTGTTACTAGTAACTTTGTTATTATGTATTATTGTTAATGTGTTTATGTATAAATTAATATGAGGTATTTTAATTTGTTTTTAAACTGTGATTTCTCTTTTACTTCTTACTAATGACTAGACCAATGCATGCATTGAAAAGAGAACTAAACCTCTCCAAATTATGCATGCATTGGTCAAATTCCCACCGTACATTTCTTATCTTATCATATCTTATCTTATCCATATCCAAATTCCCCACTCATGTGCACCAATTATGTGTTAACAAAATCTTATCTTCTGACCAACAATATCCGTTTCTCTATTTCAAGTACATGATTTCTATCTTCTAGTATACAAACAAACACACCCAAAATTAAAACACCAACGCATTATGAGCTTAGATTCACAATCTCTTCAAGTTCTTCAAGCTCTTCCTCCTCAAGTATAACTGATGAAATTTATATGATCACATGGTCATGAATTTTATAAAATGAGAGTCAACGTTTATGTTGCGATCAAAATTCAGTGCTTAGCTGTTAACAATTCAATACAACCTGATAATCAAAAGCGTCGAGAAAACGAAGGGTAATTGTGCCTAGAAATCGTGAAGCGGCTCACGACATCTAGTTGCAGTTACTTTAGTAAATCAAACCGGTATACCAATGATACCGTATTTCGAAGGAGGTTTCGTATGAGGACCTCTGTTCCTTCGCATTTGTGGACACATTAAGGCGCAAGTAACCGCTATTTCCAACAACCGCCCGATGCTACCATGCGTCTTGGTGCTTCAGCCCTTCAAAGCACTGCGGCATATACGTAATGTTAGCTTATGGTTGTGCAGCGATCAAGTAGATGAATATCTAAAGCTTGGTGAAAGTACTGCTAGAGAATGTCTTTCACAATTTTGGTCGATGGAGTTATTGCTCAGTTGCAAACTGAGTACTCCGCAAGCCAACAATGGAAGACGTGCAGCGTCTTCTAAGAGAAGGAGATAGAAACTCCCCGGCATGCTAGGAAGCATTGATTGCATGCATTGGGTATGGAAAAATTGTCCAGCTGGACGTTGAAAGGAATGTATCAAGGCCGATCTAAAACTGCCACTGTTATCTTGGAAGCGGTTGCATCTAGGGATTTATGGATTTGGCTCGCCTTCTTTGGGACTCCTGGGTCGTGCACGATATTAATGTACTACACGTTCTCCTAATGTGATGATATAATAAATAATCGTGCTCCACAAGTTCTGTCACAGTTAATTGGAAACATTACACAAAAGAGTTACTATCTCACCGATGGGATTTATCCAAAGTGGTCGACATTATAGATGCGGTTACGGCCCATCAAACAGCTAAGGATACGTTATTTACTGAACGTCAAGAGAGTGCAAGAAAGGACGTTGAGCGTGCTTTGGTGTGTTAACAAGCTCGTTTCGCAATAATCAGGAAGCCTGCTTTGGCAGGAGGTGTAGATCTGTTGTGGAAAAATAATGATGACTTGCGATCATTGCCACAACATGATTGTTGAATGACGAGCGTTGAAACATATTTAAATTATAAGGATCCACTTGAGTTTGCGATGAACAGCCTTGAGAATATGCCGGGGTCGTCCTCAACAAGGAAGCAACAACATTCACGTATCTCCCGAACATATGATCCAGATAATTTGGTAGAATTGATAGCTTCGAGAGGAAAATTCGTGATAGAAGACGTCCATATGGCTTTGAAGAATGACTTGATCAAGCATTTATGGGCACAGTCTAGGAGGTCAATGAAAATTAAACATTTTAGTCTTTTTTTTAACTTATGTTTGTTATTTTCTTTCTATTTTAATCAAGTAATTCACGTTTTTTATCTCGTGTCGTTAATCAATGTATTTCATGTTTTTAATCAATGAATTGATGTTTTTAAATTCGTATCGATTAATTAATGTGTCGGTTAATATACCGATCTATATTAATTGTTATGAACATTTAAAACGATAATAATAATTAAGTATATTAATAAATATATGTAATTTGAAAAGGAATATATCGGTGGGGTATATGTAAATAGAGAGGAGAAAGTGGGAAAGGATCCCCATGGACGTTGGGAAATTTTAAGGGAAAGGATGAGTAAAGGATGGAGATAGTGGGAAGTGATGTGGAGGAAAGAGAAATGATGTGTCAAGTGTAGGAAAGGAGAGAGAAACTGGGAAAAGGATATAGGTATCCCATGAATAATGGTGCTCTTAGAATTGGGCCTCAAATTCGTGCTTACAACACCCATAAAAACGATGGAACCAAAAAACGAAGAGCATAGATTCCGGGAAAATAAAAAGAAGAATAAAAACAGAAAAACAAAAAAAAAAACGATTTTTGGCTCACAAAAATCGGATTAAAAAACAACATAAAAGAGGAACAACATCTGAACCAAAAACTTTAAAAAATCGATTTGCGGTTAAACCCCTAAATTCGTTCTTCTTCAGAACCCAGAAAAACAAAACACAAACCTAGATCTAAACAAAAAATAAGAAAAGAAATTAAAAAAATCCTTTGAGACGACGGTGAAGCAGCGGTTTGGCGAGGAGTTGGAGGTGGGCAGAGAGGGAGTTGTCTGCTGGTGGCGGAGAGGGGGTGCGAGTGGTGGTGGTGAGGAGAGAGAGGAAAGGAGGTCCAGTGAGGAGAGAGAGGGAAAGGAAGTAGGAGAGAGAGGAGTGTGATTATAAAGAAGAGGAGAGAGAGGTAGTGTGATTGAAGAATGAGGAGGAGAGAGGAAAGTGATACGTGTTTCACGTGTAGTGGGTAGCAGTCATGAAAAAAAAAATAACTCACCGACAGAATATCGGTCTGTGATAAATTATGTGTTTTTTTTTAATTTGTGCTGATGGAGGAAAAGCTTGGTGAAAGAAAATAATTAACTTACCGACCGATTTAAAATCGGTCGGCTTGTACAATCGAATAATTCGATCGATATATACACCGATAATTTTTTTTCGTCGTTTATTTCGGTCGCCTTAGACGATTTCATAGTAGTGACGTTACATAATACAAAACAGTTTGATGGTGCATAAACTTCTAAAGATGCGACTCCTATCGAAAAGATTAAGCAAACAATGTCTATCAAGGTTAAATTAACATAGTACCATTAGGATCATAGTCACTATCTAAAAATCTTTGCTAAGGAAACCGACTCAAAATGGGCCTGCAGTACTCCTTAAGTTTGTCCTACCATATTGCCGAAATTATTAGGTACATCCTCCCTCAGTCAAAATTACAACCATTCCGCGATTTCGTATGATGCGATTTGTTCCTCTCTCCCTATTATCTCTCACACATGATTGTTTTAAAAAATAAAATAAAT
>SNQN01007636.1:2922-29242 GCA_008642245.1 Bassia scoparia | reverse complement strand
AGTATTACATTTCTTGAATTTGACGACATCTTTTCGAATAATGTAAAATTTCATCAAGTCATATTAATYTTTTTATGCAAACAATCACAAAATATTAAAAAATTATGAAATTTATAATGTTGTTCAACAACTTATATATAACGACGACCCGAGACATCGTKCGGGCCAAATCACTAGTTTTTCTTTMAAAAACAAGGAATTSTTATGAAATATTAAGTGTGGATGTTCATTGTCCTTTTGTCTCCATAGTCTATTTATGTTCTCAAGTAATCTAGAATCATTTTTGTAACCTATGTATTTTCATATGGCTAGATTATAATGTTGTAACCTCCCCTTCTATTCATATGCCTAGGCTTTTAAATAACCTAATATATGTGTATATATAAAGATCCCTCTTGATGGAAATATGTGAAAATGAACAATTATCTTCTCCAAATATTCTCCCTATATTTCTCTTGAGGAATGTTGGGTGCAGCAGTGGGCTGCATGACTAAATGCAGCACACGTTTGTGGGGCTTCTTCCTTAATCATGGAAAAATGTGTGGGCCTTCATCCATTTGGAAGTTATATGACAAAAATTAGTCATGTAAAAATTAATCAAGAATATGACAAAATCACACTAAGATTGATAAAAATGAACCAAGGATATGACAAAATCACACTACGATTGGTAAAAATGAATCATGGAAGTTATTTGTTTATCAGACATGTWAAAATTAATCAACAAGATGACAAAATCACATTATGATTGGTAAAAATGAACCGAGGATATGACAAAATCATACTACGATTGGTAAAAATGAACTGAGGATATGACAAAATCACACTACGATTAATAATTAGGGGCAACAATACCGAAGGGATAAGGGCCCACAAAAAAATGAAAGTAGTCATATATTTTACTGTTCCCAAAAAAAGATAACGTAGACCCAATTTTTATTGTTCCAAACAATAGTGTCATATCTTGCCCTTCCACGTGACCTCCCCAAGTGAGCTGGCCCATTTGCCTTTGCCAGCCTTAGTGGATTTTGCCATTAAATTTGTCTTTACCTACACATGAATAGATCATTATGCCCCCTTGTTGCATTATTCCATTCAGCACAAGGCTGCTTGTATCACGCCTCCATTTCTCTTACACTCACTACACCATTAGTTTCATAACAAGAATATTAATATGACACCTTTTTCCCATTACTCTTTAACCCTTGCTTTCTCTTTTGAGACTTCATCGTCTTTTTTCTCTCATTTCTTTTTATCCATGATGAAAACGATATTTTTTTAAATCTACGTATGGTTATAAAGTTTAATATTTACCAATTCGCTTCGATTTAGAAGTATTTACGTTATTGTTGTGCAAGTAGGATTAATAAAAGGGTTTTGGAGGCTCCAAAATCAAATAAAACCAACAACAGTGGGGTTCATTGAGATTCGAGAACAATTGATAATCAAATGATGAGTTATTTGGTTAATTGAGGATCTTGTATTTTAGGTTCTGAGTTTAGTTTGTAACAATTACACTACAATTAAAACAATTAAAACAACTAAAATAACAACTAAAAAACGCAACGCAAATTAAACTATGAGAAATCAATAAATTAATTAAGGTCTCGAGATTACACTTAATTTTCGAGGGAATTACTTTGACTAGTCATTGAAAAACTAAGTTAAGGAAGGGGAATCACTAATCTAATTCACTTAAATCCCCTCTTAGYTGGACACAAGCATGAATACTCAAAATAATGACAACACCCACTTTTGGATGGATTTTATCACTCTTTCAATTACCACAATAAAAGCATGGGCATTGGTCATTTTTTTTTTTTTTGTTCTCCAAATGGCATTGGGTCCCTCTTTGGGCAATCCAATTTATGTCGCTAGCTCCCCAATGGATGAGGCGCCCCTTCGGATTGGAACCTCTTGATTTAATGAGGAGCAAAAATACTGGGGTGCATCACATGTGCCTTCCCTTTTTTTTGTTTTTCATTCTTATTTTCGTGGGCCCCCACCACAATTTAATCCAATACACTTCCAATGTACTTGTATTTATTGTTCTTTTTTTTTGTATTATTGTAAATTCAACCCAATGGCTATATTTATGGTAAACAATGATTTATTATTAATTAACCCTATTCAATTAAATATAGTAACATGAATAAATTTATATTGGATTGAAATTTAATAAATAAGGTGGGGTCATAGAAACGTAGGAGAGAGAAGGTTATTGAAAAGCTAAGCAATGCAAACTGGTGATTGAAAATTGGGGAGAGTAAATAAAATAGTTAGTGGGAAATGATGTGTCAAGAGGAGGAAAAGAGAAAGATTGGTTGGGGAACCCAACCAATGCTCATGGTCAAGTACAAGGAGTTACTAAAAATTTGATTCCTAGTTCAAATCACCCAATCTCTTGGACAAAGTCTCGCTAATAACATTAGGTAAGAAAAACAAGGCATAATCAACTCATAGACAAATAATTTGTACTGTGAAAATACAAAGAAATCAACTTTAATTTTAAGTTAATTTCTAAGCTCCATTAGCACCAATATTAACCAACCAAAAACTCAATTTAAATAATAAATATATGAAAACCTCAAATTTCGAGCTATGAACCCATCACCTCATTTGCAACTTTTGCAAGTAGAGTACCTTATTTGCAACTTATATCAAAGTTTAGTACCCACTTGAATACTTTACTCTGGATTTTTAGGTAGGGGTTTTAATATACTCTCTCCGTGACGCAATAGTTGCAACAATTGCRATTATTTGTATGAGATAAAATATAACTATAAAACAATAACTGTGATTGTTTTACTTGGGTCAATCACTCATTAAATAATTATAAAAGAGTGGGGCCCACTAATAAAAAAAGAGAGAGAAGAAGGAAGAGAGAGGAAGCATTCATGGCTGATATTAAGGGCGACGACGGTCATCATAGCAAGCCAGAGAGAAGAAGAAGTTGTTACTGTTGTGCTGCTTCGCCGGAATTCGAACCAGAGGACGATGGTCGTCATAGCAAGCCAGAGAAGGGCGACGAGGATGACGATGCTCGATGATCCGTCGGAGGAGGATGACGATGCTTGTCGATCCGTCGGAGGAGGATGAAGATGCTCGTCGATCCGTCGGAGGAGGATGAAGATGCTAGCCCATTCGTCCTCGGAGAAATCCACCGGAAAAGCAAGAATTCGAAAGGTATTTTGTAGTAGGTGAGAGATGTACAGTGTTATGAATTGATGTCCAGATACAATCGAAAGAAATCTATGTAAAAATGTTTGATATCCCATATCCCATACACCATAAATGTGAGAGTTTTGATTTTCTCCCAAATGTTAATTACGAAATTGCCCCTTCATACACCTTTTTTTTTACCTAATGCCATTATTGTTGTTTTCACTCAAATCTCTTCCTTCGACATTGTGCAGTTTGTGCGTTCACTACTACATTTTCATCTTCATGCCATTTTCTCTCTCTATCAATTTCTCTATGCAGTTTTCCTTTGTTTATATTGCCTTGCAAACCAGGGAGCCCAACCTGTTTTTTCAAGATGGGATGCAATGCTTCATCTTTGCATACGGTTAGTTTGTTGTTTGTTTGGTTACTTTTAATTGACGGTGGTGTATGTTTGATTGTTGTTTTTGGGATTATTCGTGGGTGTTCGACTGTTTGATTTAGGGTTTTTAGTTTGATTTAATTTTTAGGGTTTTCGTTGTTGATTTTTGGGGATTTGGGGTTTTCGAATTGGGGCCCCCCTACGGAAAGGGAAATTTTTGGGGAAAAAAAATTTTTGTTTGTCTGATTGGGATACAATTTGATGGGGAAAGGGTGTGGGGGGTTTTAGGGGTATAGACCTCCCTTTGTGGAGTTTTGAATTTTGGGTTTGCAAGATTATTTTTTCCCATTTTAATGATTTATATTTTATTGATCGAATTCTGGGTTGTGTTTAGCTTTGTCAAAGTTTGGGTTAAGGGTTGTATTCTCGTATAAGGATTTTAGCTCTTACTTGTTTGATTAAAGTTGTGAGTTGTGTTTAGATGTGCTGAGTTGTGTTTTTGTTCAGTCATAAATTATAGGGATTGCAAATGAAGATTATGTGATTGATGTTTGATTATGAGGATTGCAAGGAGGTAGAGCATATGGTGGAGGAGTGCAAATTGAGAGGGGTCTATGTTTTCCCACCTCAACCACCATTGCTGGTTCTGAAGGCTCTGACGGGTGCGATTCTCCTAGGGATCTGTCTCCCAAATGGCCATATAAGTGTTTCAAAGTTTGTCTTCTCCTAGGGGATCTGTCTTCAATTAAAATGATTTTGGATTAAAGAGAAATCAAATCAAATATACTGACACTAAGAAATCAGGTATTTGCTCTTTTCCTTCAATCATGGTTTTTCTTCTCCGAAATTCCCAATTACAATTATTCGATTTCTCCAAAATTTTCAATTTCAAGAAGAAGAATTTGAAGAAAATGGGTGAAAGGTCATAAAAATATCTGCTTTATCATAAGAAGATGGTGAAGAAAGCCTTAGTGTTCTTGAGCAAGATGCTATAGTTGATGGTTCTTCAAAATTTCGCTCTAATTTTGTTTCACCTGAATTAGAAGCTCGTCTTAATCAATTTGTAAGTCTACTTGATACCCTCTTTTCAAAATCTTTTTTTTTTGTTATTCATGATTTATCAAGCTCCTAACTGGATAATTTTGGGTGTTTATCAAATAAATTAGGATGAATTATATGCATCTATTGTTTAGCTTTGGACTCTGATAGGTTTTAAGGGTTTAAGAGCAAATTAATCAAAAATCGGGTCAAGATTAGAATAGTTTAATAACTTTTCCAACACCATTGAGATAGCAAGCAAATAATGATAAATTTCAGCTCTGCTCATGTTCTTTCAATGTTTTTAATCACCGCCATACAAGATTTCTCATCTTATAATCACCATTGAAGTTATATTTGGTTGAAAATAAACACTTCCTTCTGAAGATACCTGCACACAAGCATCCAGCAGAATAATCAAAAATGCAAAAGAACTTAAAAGCATACAGGTTGAAATCTAATTTGATTATTCCTTCTCAACGCTCTAACTGATTTTCTTTTGATTATTTTGTGGTGCAAACCATGAACCCTACCTTGGTTCTTCTGAGTGTGTTGATTCGAGAATTCGTCGCACTTTTCTTAGGATAGCTGCTTCTCAGTTTGTCTCTTATATCAGTTTCTAATTTTGATGATTTTTTAGTTTAATTTTGATTTTTGATGTTTTAGATCGTAATGTAGCTGTTTTTGTGATTGATCGAATTAGGGTTTGGGTTTGGGTCCGCAATTCGGAGCTTGAAATTAGAAAATTGTAAGTTGAGTTCAAAAAATCTGGAATCTGGTTTGCTTATAAGGGTTGTGGTTTTCCAATCTTGAATTCATGCTGGAACTTGAACTTTGAGGTCGAAGCTTGACGAACCGTTTGAAATCTGCTTTTTGTGTTCAATAATTGGGTTAGTGCGGTCTGTTGAGTGCGAAATTGTGGAGTTAGGGTTCGAAAATTCGGGTTTGTCTTGCTACGTTAAATGTTTAATTTCACTGGTAATTGGACTGGAAGTATCCCAAGTGGTGTTGTTTCATCTTTTTAATTTTGAATTTTTGCTTGTATTTGTTTCTTCTAATTAAATTTTTTTCCTGGATGAAGCTCTGCAATTTCATCGATTGGTGATGATTTGGTTCAATTTGGAGGAGTGATGGAGTATGATCTTCGTGGTGATAGTCTTTGGGTAAGTGTTTTTAACTTGGTCCCTGTCCTGGTGTGCTTCCAATCTGGTTCTCTGTGCATTGTAGTTTTGCAGTTGCATAATATTGAATTTGGTTAACTTGGAATCTGTTGATATTCATTTAGGGATTGGAGATCAATGTTCAAATCGTGGAATGAAGAAGTTTAGTGAGCTCCTAAGTGAGTGGTCCGCAGCAGAAGGATATTGTGTGTATGCCCCCTCCTTCCCCCCCCCCCCCCCCTTCCCCTCCTCTCCCCTCTCTCTCTGGTTTTACCTTTTTCTCTTCCGAAGGAGAACAGTGCTTATTTTGTGATTTGTGCGCTTTGGTTTTCTTGCTTCCATCTTTCTTGTTTTTGTTRTCCTGCTTGCCAAATAGCACATGCTATACTCTATAAAGCAAATTTTCCTTGTTTATTTGCCTTTCATAATTTTTAATATCTTTGCAACATATGAGATTGTCCTTTGGAATCTCAACCATTTTCTTTTACTAGAACAATGTTGTTGAATGGTTCATGTATGTCTGCTAGACTGCTATGGATTGACCCATAGACAGAATAATACAGTATAAGATGTTGGATTTTATATTGTTTTACATACAGAAGATTTAATGGTATCACTACCTTTCAAGATGCTCGTTCTTTAACATAATGCTCATTAATGTTCAAGGTGACTGTCTTTCTCAAATGTGCTCAATTTATAGAATTTTTCCTCCACTAATTCTATATCTTCTTAACTACTCAAAGTGCCCTTTCCCGTTAAGTAGCTCATATTACTATTGTGTTCATGCATGATGCATCTGTTATCTTTACCAAGTCCTCGTGTCAGGCTTGGGTATATAATCAGAGTCCAAYTGCAGTGCTGTACTAAGCTATTTTATAAGAAATCCCATGTTTTTGACCCAAAATGAATTGTCAAAGCACCTATACCCACAATATACTATTATACTGTTGAGATCATGACACAGGGTATCATAGCTGTTAGTCTAAATTGTAGTCTGGCGGCAGGAAAAATAATTTAAAGAAAACTCTGTTTTTTCTTACTCCAAACTATCAGCTAGCAATGGACATTTGACATACTTTTAKCTTTTATAAGTGCTCTTCTTTTATGCACTCATATAATTTTTAGCATCTTGACTAAGTATGTGTACGTGGTCATTACAAGTCAAAAAATGAATCTTAGTATAGCATTGCAGCTCCCAATATGACTTACACCTTTAAGATGGTCAAGCGATGATGTGACTYTCTCACTTTTATGTAAGCTAAAYAAATGTTTTTGAATCCTCAATTATTCGAATGGAATTTGTGTCATTGTCATGTTGTGATCACTTGGAGCAATTATCTGTAATTGTTATTCTTAAGCTAGATGTATTAGTGACAGTAAGMGTCCAAGCAATGCATATGGTTGTTTTGAAATAATACTTACTATATTGACCTCGCTTGTTTTTCACTTATCAGTCAATTTTTTTTGCAACATACTAATCTAGATCTGTTTGTGATGTGCAGACGCAAGTTGTTTGTGACAAGGTGAGAACCTTTTTGCAGTTCCTGCAATGTAATGGTTTGAGAACCTACTTTCTAACCAGCTTGATATTGATCAATAGGTGAACCTACTTTCTCTAATCGAGGAAATTGATGTCTTTTTAAGGTTCAATGAATTTGATGGTCCAATTCACCAAAGACCAGTTGAATTGAAGATTTGGCATTTGTAATTGTTTGTTTCATTCAAAGTGTTGGCTCATTCATTCGGATATAATATTTTTTGAGAGCACACTTGGAGAGCAAATTCATTATAAGCAATTACTTTATAAACCTTTTTTTTTTGACGAGATACTTTATAAAGCTTATTACTATTTAATCATGCAATTACTTGATTACTGCTGGCAATTTGTGTTGGTTCTTCATAAGTTCATTTTTTAAAAATTAAATTTAATCTGCTAAGGTGATGAAGGATGGGAAGAGGTATCCTTATATGATTAACCCGTGGRGGATATGGATTACCTTGCTGGTTGTTGTCCTCGTCTTTTTTTTCCTTCTTAATTCTTAGTGTAATTGATGGAATGGAATTGATTGTTATAGTTTGATTAGGGTATGCGTTGTATGTTTGTTACAACACCTTTGTAAAAGAGAGTGTCGGTTTTAATATACTTTGGTTCATACTTCTAATTTTTTTTATGAAAGTTTTAATATACTTTGGTTAATTATACATGAGAAATCATAGTTGTAATTTAAATTAATAGTTTGTAGGAAAAATGACGAATTGTTCATTCTTCTATTTTTGGACATGATTAAAAAATTAATTTTTATAGTTTATGGCGTAAATTATTTGATCTTTGATTGATATTTTCATATTTGTTATTGATTGATTGATTTTATTAATTTAWGTTTAAACTTACTTAATTTTATAACTAAGAGAATAAGGGTATTTTAATTAGACTTTTTTATGTGAATACCACCGCAATCTCTCCCTTCCCTTATATACATATTAGAGATTTATATTTCAATGTGAAGAAATGTCTTATGTGTAAAGATATGAGTGTCRGAAGTTGCGCTCAAAATTCGTACCGTATAATAAAAATAAGTTATTTCGTAATAAAAATTTCAATTTCATCTAGACTATGGTGGTCGCACTCACAAATTTCATGTAGACAAAGGTCCTTTCTCACAAATTGGGTTCACAAAAAGTTTTAAAATTGCGTTCAAAATCCTTACAATAATAAAAATAATTAAATAAAAGCTTCAATTTCATCATGCTCAAATTTTGCTCTTGTTACCATTAATTACACCCTTAACTATACTTTATGACGTTCAATATGCTATAAATATGCTGTTATTTATTATTTATTATGTTTTCAAAAATAACAATCGTCCAGCGAAAATATAATAAAGTGGAACGTGATGTGTATGTATTCAATTTTCAGAATATAATCGCAATTAAATCACAATAGAAATTGTATCCAAACTAATATATTTCTCAAACTTTCAAAATAAAATAATTATCTATTAAATACATAAGCTAATGCAATGCTTTTAAAGTATTACAACGTGGAACACGGCGCGCATGCGCGTGCCGTGTGCCACTAGTCTATGTAAAAATGTTTGATATRTATGTAAATAATTTGAAAGTCAAACGAAAACTAAAGAGACAAATGAGTGGGRCAGCCACATCACGGTAACATAGACCAAGGCAGTAAAAGAACAAGGGAGGAAAAGACAAAAAGGCCCTCCAATAAATCAATGAAATGACCATAGTGCCCTGAGATTGGCCACCAAAGGCCAATCACTGTTATCGAAATAACACCCCCCTTCAATTGTTACAAGTATTAACGTTACGGAAGCAATACTTATGGTGGATAGTAGATTAGTCCATTTCAATAAATGTGTCCCAGTTAGAGGAACAAAAGAAATGAAGCAAGTAGCATATCTAGTATTGTCCATAAATGGACGTGGGCAATAATACTTAAGTGTGGTCTACCACTTCTTCCCATGTTCATGTTATTATATATCAATTTGTCAAACACCCCTTAACGCATCCTTCGCCAATCACTAACGTGCAATGACATTCCCACATTTTCCCATCATTTTGGTCCATACTTATAATAATTTGTCATTAATCTTTTCTTGAATCTCCTAAACCTTCTCTTTGCTCTACCACTAATTTCATGGATTCAATTTACCAATTTCTTCTTTCTATTCTTTCCTTATTTGTTGTTTATATARTCTTTAAGAAGCTCACCCTTAGGCTACCACCGGGGCCACGGGCGTGGCCCGTTGTAGGAAACCTCTATGACATTAAGSCGGACAAGTTCCAATGCTTCACCACATGGGCTCAGCAGTATGGACCRATATATTCGYTTTGGTTTGGTTCYATTTTYAACGTGGTTATATCGAATTCCGAGTTGGCTAGGGAAGTGTTCAAGGAAAATGATCAAGATTTAYCYGATAGATGTAGGAGTAGGTCTATTGCCAAGCTTAACAAGGATGGTAAAGATCTTTTATGGGCAGATTATGGGGCCCATTATGTTAAGGTTAAAAACATGTGTGTTGTTGAACTTTTCTCTCCTAAAAGGCTTGAGGCTCTTAGACCTATTAGGGAAGATGAGGTCACAGCAATGGTTGAGTCCATTTTCAAGGATAGCACCAATTCTGGTAGGTTGGATTCACCCTTTTACTAATGCATTTATGCATGTATTTCCATTGCAATTAATTAGGTAGTAGATTTTTTGTGCTATAACTTGTCATAATATTTTAGTGCATCTCTTCTAGTTACAAATTTAGCATGCAAGTATAATTAACCTCGTCAAAAAAAAAAGTATAATTAACTAATTATTATTGGAATATATTTATAAGAATAAGTATTTGATGATGATTAGACTTTCTTTAATTAATCCTCTCTAATGATAGGTTCAATGTATTATGTTCTTTGTCCGTTTCCTTACATATATGACCATTTGGTTTTTATGGTTGCCAAGACACTAATTTAGCCTTAATAATTATTATATTTTTTGTTAGTTATGTATTCATAATTAATATAAGAAAGGTGACATTTTAAATGATGTGCTACAATTAATCCAATGATACTTAACTTAATAAAAAAATTAATATTTTAATATGAGTAAAATATGTGGTCATCAATCTTAATGTGTAAATAGCATAAAATCAAATGGTTGCAAGCTTAAAAAAACAGAGAAATATAAATGAATTATCAAGCCAATTGATGACATGTCAAACACTTGTGAAYTTGGGGAGGAAATAGATTGGAGWACATAAATTGTCACAAAATTTTAAATTAAGTGATTCGYTTATAAAGAAACAATTAGYTCAGACTGRRTTRTAACTGAARGACTTGTTGGCTCGGGTTGCCCATCAAGTGAAACAATACATGAACTTAAGAGCATCKAAAGTCAAAGTCAAACTCTTGTGAAGTTGGGGAGGAAATAGATTGGAGAACATAAWTTATCACAAATTTTAAATAAGTGACTTGGTTATGAAAAACAATTTATTAGATTGCTTTGACACGTCAAATTTTTATTTACTTCCCTCGTTTTCCAATACTTGTAACAAATGAGTTATTCATATTTCACAAATATTTTTTTATTGCAAGTATTAAAAAATCGGAGAAAGTAATTTAGATGAAATTAAACAATTCACAAACTTGAGAACATCCAAAATATTGATGCAGAAAACAGGAGCAAAAACTTGGTAGTGAGGAAATATTTAGAGGCAACTTCATTCAACAACATAACAAGGCTAGTCCTTGGAAAGAGATTTGAAGATGATGATGGTGTGATGAGTGAACAAGGAATGAAGATTAAGGCTACATTGGTAAATTTACTCAAGCTAAATGAGTCTCATGACATGTTTGATCACATTACATGGCTTCAATGGTTGTTTCCCTTAAATAAAAGGGCAATTGCTAAATTGAGAGGTCAAAGGAATGCATTGACCAAGATAATCAAGGAAGAACGTAGTGTTGGTCGCAAAAAGAGTGGTGAATCAACCAAACAACACTTCATTGATGCCTTAGTCACCTTGCAAAAGGACTATGATCTTACTGATGATGCTGTCACTTCCATTCTTTGGGTATGTCACATGTTGTACTTCCTCTATTTTCAAAAGGATGCGACAAAAGAATTATATCTCACATAAAATACTCCTTTGTCGCATGTTTTTAAAAACCCAAAAAATACTCTAAAGTCTCTCTTAATTTTTTATTTAACAACTCCTCTTTCACTTCAAGTTATCATTTCATCATGCATCAAAATGTTTTTTTAGATCATAAAACTTTGTAGCATGAATTTGTCCACTCATTTCTCAAGGAACATTACATATAAATGTCTTAGGAGTAAGAATGAACATAAATAAACATATTTCCTGCAACATTTTTTTAATACGAAGGAAGTAAACATGTTCATGTTCTCTTGGAATGCATGTATGTTTAGATGAAACGTTTTATGTAAGATTTCGTACAAAATCACAACATTATTTTGCACTTTAAGGTGATTCTAAAACATTTTTTTTCCACTCATGTTATTATAGCTCTTTAAGTTAAGTAATTATCAAATGAAACTGTCTTTATTTTTTTTTCAATTCATTAATTCATGAGTATGGTTAATTATTTTACAGGACATGATCATCATGGGTGTGGATACTATAGCTATAACAGTAGAATGGGCCATAGCGGAGCTGATCAAGAACCCAAGGATACAAAAGAAGGCCCAAAATGAGATGGAGCGAGTAATCGGATCGGATCGAATTATCAACGAATGGGATTTCTCAAACTTGCCATACTTGAGATGCATAGCCAAAGAAGCACTAAGACTCTACCCGCCAACCCCGTTTCTCCTCCCACATAAGGCCCGAGCCCATGTCAAAATTTCGGGCTATGACATTCCAAAAGGCTCAAATGTCCATGTGAACATTTGGGCCATTGCCCGTGACCCGGCAATTTGGAAATGCCCGTTAGAGTTTCGCCCCGAAAGGTTTGTCGAAGAAGATGTTGACGTAAAAGGGATTGATTATAGGCTTCTACCATTCGGGGCCGGAAGACGGGTATGTCCCGGAGCTCAATTTGGCCTGAACTTGGTCACTTCAATGTTGGGCCATTTGCTCCACCATTTTGATTGGACTCCGGCTGATGGGCTTATGTATGAGGACATTGATCTGTGTGAAAAGATGGGCCCATTGATGGCCCAAATGAGAACACCACTGCAAACTATTGTCACCCCAAGATTGCCCAATTGCTTGTACAAAAGAGTTCCAGTGGATTTATAAAAATTATCGTTATAATATTGGCAAGGAGAAGTGTCATTGCTACATTGCTGATATACCTGACAAATCGATCGGTCAGATCTGAATCGATCAATCAATATCAGGTTTCGAATTTATTTTTGTTGGGTATACTTGCTGACATAAATTCTTGTCTTGAAGTTTTGCAATGACTAAACAAGTAAATCGTTTCGAACAGAGGGAGAAATTGTGGGATTCCTTCCTCAAATTACCACTAGTACGTGATGAGATGCGAACCTCATCCCTAGATGACTAGATTAAGTATTATTTTGATTGCTATAGATTTATAATGTAGCATTTAAAGAAATGAATATCTTTACCCAAGGCAAACCTAGACATGTGGAATGGAACTACAAAAGTTGTACCATCATTTTTGGATAGTGTCTAATGATATTGTACAAGGCATCTTTAAAAATTTAGTTAAGATGTACTTGTTTTAGCGATGCAAGATACAATTGTAGAGAAATTCTTTACTCTTTGGATTTTGATAGATTACCAAATTTCTTTTAAATACCTTAGTTTGTAATGCTTGAGCTTCTATTTGTTTTGCTTGATTATTGACAATTGATAATTTAATAGGCATTACTTCAACAAATTCTTCTACATGCAACATGTAAAATGAGTGCATAGAGAGGCTACATCCTTACTTGCATAGGAATGTCATTGTCTCATACTCATATGCTTAGGAAAGGATTACTTTTACAAAATTCATCTATTTGCATATAATCATTTTTATTTAAAAAGAGATTGCAAATGAGACCAATATCCATGATTGTCAACATAAAAACTATGGAAATGATATGAGGGCAAACAATTATAAAAACGGAGAAAGTGTTTATAAACCCGAAGAGATTCTTACTAACATGAAAATAAACTTATAATTCTCATGCATAGATTGCATACCCCGTTTCTACAAGCATATACGAAGTCCTACTACATTATGTTTTACATAACTTAATAATTTCTATATCACAAGTCTTAAGATTTAAATTGATGATGTCACCTCAACTCTTAAGACTTGGGGCTAAACTTTGCTCTAAATATTGATTAATGATATATCTTGACATTAGTATTTAACTATTGATTAATAATTAATCTTGGGAATAATATTTAACTTAGAATTAATATTAATATTGGTTATTGTTGTTATAATTACTCCCTCCGTTTTTTTAGTTGTTCCAATTTCCATTTTGGAATGTTTTTAAATAGTTGTTCCAAACCAATCTAAAAATAACTTTTTTACTTTTTATCTACTTTATTTACTCAAACATTAATGAATTACTCATTTCTAAAGTCAACTTTCATTACTTTATCCAATCTATTCACTCAAAATTACTTTTTCCTAAAAAAATTTCATCCACACATTTACTCTTTTACCTAACTTATTCAACTTTTTTACCCAATTTACTCAACATTTTATCTAATTCAATCAACTCTTAAACACCGTGTCATTTCCATATGGAACATCTAAAAAAACGGAGGGTCTACTATTTTTATTATTATTAGAAAAAAAAAAATTCATATACCTTTGTGTTTTTGAAAATGTCACGGGTACTCATGAGGTTAGAACTATTGACTAATTTGCCTTACCATAATAGAAAACTTAACGTCGTTAGTTCAAAATTCATTTAACTATCGGCCCAATCAAATCAATCACGCTAGAGGTGATCATTATAAGCTCGGACCGCCGGCCCGATTCAACCCGCCCGAAAAAGTGAGGGTTTGGGCAACCAAAAAAATCCAACTTTAGTTTAAAAACTCGGCCCAGTCCGCAAAAGCCCGCTTTGACCCACAAAATCCGCTCTTTTTGGACGGGTTTGGGCAAGACCTTTTATATACAAGCCCGACGCGACCCGCCCATTTGATCACCTCTTAACCATGCCACTTAATTTGACCAAACCCATCACAAACCACCATTGCCACGATCAACTACCACCCAGATTTGCTCAGCGACCACGTGCATCCCATACGCGCAACCCATACCTGCTCCACCACCACTAAGCCCAGCCACCATCCACTCTAGCCCACCAAGCACGAGCATCACCATCTTCGACCCAAACACAACCATCACAATTAATGAATTATTCAAAGCAACAACTTTTCTTCTTTTTTGGTTCAATTACGATGAATTATTGTTGATTTTTTTATTTCTTCTTCATTTTTGTTTGATTTATTGTTGATTTTTTTTTAATTTTTTTTCCTAAATTTATTCTTCGTTTTCTTTGTTATTCTATTCAAATCGTGTGATATTTCTTTATTTTTTGTTCAATTTGTGCGTTGGTGGCTCACGAATTGGCTGGTGGTGCAAATTTGGGTTTAAGAAAGAGGGGTTATGTTAGAGAAATTTGTCCGCAACTCCCACTAAAAAGACGACTTTTGCGAATAACTGTCATCATTAAAAAAATTTGTCCACAATAGCCACGAATCCCCTTTTCTTTGTTGACCATTGCGATTGGTTGTGGTTGGCTAGGCAACGGCAATTAGCTGGTGGTTGGGCTGGGTGGCGATGGTAGGTTGGTGTTTGGGCTACTGTTTTGTGGTGGTGTTCATGGATGGCAAGAGGACAAAAACATAATTGAAAGTTAATGGTGGTATTGAGGATGTTTAAAGTTAATAAATCATTTTGGGTGCTTTATTAAGTTTAAAAAGGATTAGATTTAACGGTGTTAGATTTTCCGTTAGAATAAAAATATTTTTGCAAATAGTTATAGGCTCATGGGTAACTGCGACATTTTAAAAAACTCATGGGTATATGAGTTATAGATTAGTTCCGCTCTAGCAAGGAATACTCGAGCAAAAAGGCCTGTATCAAACATGAATTTCTGTCGAGCTTGAAACTATAGCATTGGATTGGACTAAACAGAGAGAACTTTGTTCGTTATGCTCAGATTGTTCACCCATTAGTAAACTGATGAGGTTTTTAAGCAAATGATATAGGTATCTTGTAATAACGATCCGACCAAGCTATAAAAGTGCATGTAAATTATGAGGGGGGATGTTCAAGATGGATTGGATAAAAGTTAACTTCAGCAAAATATACTCTACAGGTAACATCTCAAATCTCTAATATGATAGATCGGTAATATCTCAGTGCATTGAGGTATGGTGTCCTAGCACTGGCAGTGATAGGTTTACCAAATAATCGAACCTCACTGCCATAATTAAACACAACTAATACATCACTGTGCGATTTTCCAGTGACATTTCAGTTCAGGGCATAAAAGTATCTGTCATTCCAAACTAAAAACTAAATAGTCGTCAAGGTCACGGACACCAAAAGAATTACAGCATGACATACACATATGAGGGAATAAGCTGTCATTCTGAATCAGGTGAACCACCAGGAACCAACTGCATCACCCCAAAACAATGGTTAAGTATACCATAGTCTGTCTTTTAACTTGCTACAAAAGAAATCAATCCAGATTACTTACAATGGCAATGTTGTTTCCATTGAGCAAAATCTGGTCAAGTTTTGTGATTCTTCGTCCTTCAGCGGTAATCTCACTGTCAGACACAAGAGAATTCATGTAAATCAGCATTGCTTGTGAGTTCTGAGTTGTACAAAAACATGTTTCTTTAAAATCACAGCATCAATCTCTATGACTAAATTCATATCATATTACTCATATACAAATATATTGAACACTCCATCTGAAATTCTAAATTAAACCCTCACCTCACAAATTAGTGAATAACTATCCACTCAACTCAAATGACTTTCCATTCAGTTCAGTACTTCAGTTTACCCCTTAACTACTTTTTATTTTGTTATTTTTCAAAAAAAAGAGCCCATTTCACCTTCTATAATATCTAGAATCAAATCACCTTCTAGCAATAAAAGCAACTTGTAAACAGAAACCAACAAGACATAAAAATTGCAGAAGTTATAACAAATTCCTAAAAAACCTGAGAGAAGGAGATGGCAACAAAAGAAGGAAATGCCATTGTTTGAAAACTTTGAATGCAAGGGTTCAATGTTCAAATAGTAACAACAGACTGATAATCCGATACGACCACTAATTTTTAATTTTGTACTTGTTCATGGCGTTGCCACATTGGCCTCACCATTGTGTTTCGGTCACTCACTCACACACAACTAACTATAATTGGGCCTTTTTCATAAAAAAAAATATTATTAATACAACAGAAATTTTAGGTTTGCACTTTGCAGGAGGCCTGGACCAATTCCCCTAGATAAAACTAAAGAATTATAGGAAGGAGTGGATGAAGAGAATCTTGGCGAACACTTCAAGGATATATCAAATTCATGTAGCTGATCCCATCTTTTGGAACTATGGCTCTTATATGATTAATTTTGAGCTTCTTTGTTTTTTCCATTCAGAAGCTTTACTAATTACTATGAACCCCTCATATGGGATTAAGGTTTTGTTTGATTGATTGAAGCTTTGCTAATTACTATTGTGTAAAAAACAAAAACCTCCGCGTAAGAATGAAACTGGTGCAGAATAAGAGCCAACTAAATCTACAAAGGCAAAAGGGCATCCATATAACTAAACTACAACACATCCTAAACTATAGAGGGGAAACTTTCTAGAATGTGCACAACAATAGCCCATGGCTTGACTCTTCAYAAAAAACTCTTAAATTTACCTGTTTAAACTTTAAACTACAAACTCTAAGGGTAACACGAAGTACTCAATTGCTAACATATGAACTACAATCCTTTCATAACCATCTAGTTCTCTTATCGTGTTTCAGCACAGACAATTAGAACCAACCCTAGTACTGTCCCATAACGAGTGCCCATATAAAAATGATGTTCTAAGCAAACCCGAGACAACATATGCAAAGGCTGACCAAGTGACCAACCTACTAAAACCTTTATAACAACAATTTTATCCATTAGGTTTTCAAACCCATTTAAAGGTTAGAATAGGCATTCTTTCAATTTGTTTTTCCAATCAAGCGGTTCTTGACTTCCAAATTCCAACCTCTGGAATGGCCAAAACAAATTCAATTAATCATGCAATAAACTCTAAGCATGATCTTACATTCCCTACTAGCAATGTGACAAGGATCATTATTTCAAGAATTAGATAGTAGCATTTTTTAAAAAGAAGCTTGAACTTATATCAGCATATGTAGAGAGTTAGAGACCAACACCACATTGACACAATATATAAGATGACAACTAATATACTAATGACTGAACCTTTTAAGAAAGTCAATTAAGCTCTTAGAATTAGCATTATGCTCATCATGATCATTGGAGGAGTTGACAGAATCAGAAAAATGAGTAATAAATCTGAGTACATATGAAATGAGTGAAATAGCTCCCCGAGACCAAGACAAGTTGTCATCTACTTTCTGCACAGATAATGAGGATTGAGGAGGATGAAAAGGTCAAGACTCAAGTGTTTATGAGATTATAAGAAGTAATTAAAAAAAGAGAGTTGATCCAACTGAATATTGCCAAGGTGTTTCTAATGGTCTTTAGATTTTACAGAAAATTTCTTCACTATATAGATAGAAGGTACATATCTTAGGCTCCGTTTGTTTTGACGGAAAACATTTTCCCGGAAAATGATTTTCCTCCCTCTTTTAGTTTTCCTTTGTTTGTTTTGGAAAGAGGTGGAAAATCATTTTCCTCAAAGGAGAAAATGTCACTTTGAAAAAGGAAAATCATTTTCCTTTTGTAGAGAAGGAATGCCACAATTTCCTCCCCACTTCTTACATCTCCCTTATTCATTCCCCCACCCTTCCATCATTTCTATTACATTTTTCATTTCCTTCATGAGTTTTCCTCTAATCAAACAAACAATGGAAAATTGTTTTCCTTAGAAAATGATTTTCCATGAAAATTGTTTTCCTTCAAAACAAACGGAGCCTTAGTGAGGGGTAAAGCTGTGAAGATTCTTAGAAAATGCTTCTTTGTAATTTGAAAAGCTGTGAAATCCTTCTTGTCTAAGATTCAATCTTATGATTCTTATCACCAGGTTGGCTACATGGCGCAGGTTGGTTACTAGTGAAATTTGCAATGGATTAGCTTAAAATGAGATCTAATTTGCATTTTATTGAATAAAGGAAATGAAACTACAGAACGTGTTTTATTTGTTTGTGAGTTCTCTGATGGAGTATATAAAGACATCTTGGAATGTCTAAAAGTTAGGTGTCCTCGAAACTGGATAACTGAGCTACCGGACATGATTAGCATCATTACACCAATTCTTACAAGAATGAGCCAATGAGGTACACAACATTATGCTAGGTACTGCTATTTATACTCTTGGGCAGGAGAGCAATTTCCAGAAATTTTAATGTGTTTCTCATGAAAAGCATTGGTGAAGCCCATTCAGGTGATTGTTTATATCAGATGCTAACACTTAAAAAACTCATTGATAGGGTGCATAGCTTAAGCTCCTTAAGATAGCTTATGTTTTAGCATCTGGTGTTTAGCAGTCTTGTTTGGACGTTTCCAATTCATGTCTTCATTAATTAAATCAAAAGGTTAAGGATAGGTGTGGACACCAGAGCACAACTACCCAACTTAAAAGAAAAGGTAGTAAGTAAATCTCACTATACAAAAAAAAAAGGTGAACTTCTTTGTGAGACATACCAGTAAAAACAACGCCGCCTTGATACAGTTTAAAGGGAGTACCAATCACTTGTACGTTCGGGGATTTCAATGTCAACATATTGATTAAATTAAACTATCGAAATGCAATTCAATACAAATAACCATGTTCTAGTGGATGTAATTTTTTTCATTATATCAAAACCATGGTCCAAATTTGACTATTTTGGGTCTCACCCAAAAAAGTCACTATATTGGCTAGATTATCAGTTATCTATCTATTAAGCAATTAATCATAGTCTTCAACCCATAAGTACAGCTACGATTCTCAGCATGAACCAAAAATGGTTAATCCGTGCAATCATCAACAAAATCCTTCTCCTTTATCCCCCACAATTAAAAACCTCAACTTTATGCAAATCCATTTGTTTCATATCTTTCCCAACTTCTTCTTACATGTCATCTTTGGTTTCTTTGGACCTCTCTTAGGCTCCCCATGATCCCAACCTTTCACTCTTCATAGCGTTGCATTTTACATGCCTAAACAACTAGCAACGACTGACCTCAATGTCCGCAACGGCAACTTTCCTACAAATATCTTCAATCCTATTTTTATTCCTTAAAGAGTGTTTCCACACATCCATAATACTCTATAACTCTCACCTTCTTAAGTGCTCCTTCTTGGACACCCTATCGTACAACGCTAGTCATATAATTGTGCTATAGAATTTTCCCTTTAACTTTAAAATGGTATTCCGACACAACACTACAATTTTCACTCTTTATTTAAGTTACACAACACTATAAGCCATATCTTGTCAATATCACCATTTATTTGAATGATACCTAAAGCATTCACTCATGGACAAATTCTTTCCATCCAAGCTTACCAATAGTAAGTCATTGCAATAGTTTTTCAATATCTTAATTCCTATTCCCAAGTAAGGATCTATTTAAAAATGGTAAAAGTTTTTAATTGTGACGAAACTTAGAATAAACAAGACAGAAAGAAAATGGTCAAGGAGGAGTCATCTAATATTCTAATTAATCTATAATTTATGCAAGTTACAAACAAATGATATTACTCTGGAAAGTTATTGATCCCTTAAGATACCCTTTGTTTGGATAGTGAGAAAGGGAGGTAAAGGTTGAGCAGAGAAAAGGGAGGATTCATTCTCCTTTGATCGGAATTTGGATAAGACATGGAGGGAGGGAAAGTAAGAGACAAAAAAACGATACATTTTCCTTACCTTTTTAATAAACTAAATTCTTCCTATGTTAGAAAGAATTAAAGGGAAAATGTCACCTTATTACCTTCTCCCTTCCCTTCCATTCTTTTCCATTCCCTCTTCTTCCCTCCCCTCCTTTCCCCTCTACTGTTTCTATCCAAACAAGTTGAAGGAGTGGATGAAAAAGATAATATTTCCAATCTAGCATCAAAGAAAACTTGAGTGTGCGCAGAAATCCTAAATGAGCAAAGGAAGAAACATTTCCCAACTTCACATTACCTCCTCCACAATCCTACCAAGTAAAAAAACCTAGCATTGGAAGAATAGTAGTTTTCGCATTCCGTTATTGTTATCCAACATGTGAAGACCGGTAGTAAAATTACCTAGCATTATATCTACCCCCACCCTGCACACAGCGGCACACACACACACACACACCTACGCAAATAACTCAACAAAACCTCAAAAAGCTCTCTCACAAATCTCCAAATTGCCATTGGAACTAGGTTCATTACCCACAACGTCATGAAAAGTTTAAATATCCGTGATTAAATACAGAAAGTATTCCCTCAAATTTGAAATGTAAAAAGGCTCCTCAAATACACTCAAACCGAACAAATAAAGCAACAATCAAATAGTTCAGTCAAAAGCTAAAAATCCTAAATCAGAATCACAGCAAATTAATCAACAAAAGTATCAGACAAGAAGGCAAAAACCCCTAAAAATGAAATTGAAAGCAAGAAAGAGAGAGAGAGAGAGAGAGAGAGCATACTATTCAGTAACATCTTCAAGGACCATATTGACATAAACATCGAAACCGCGAAGAGTACCAACAAGCTCCTTGTCACCCTTCATTATCACCCAGATTTTCGACCCTATGCATCTGTCAATTAGCTCTGCAATTTATTCAAAATTTGAACAAAAAATACATCAATTCAATTGTTATTGAGTTTAAAGAAGAAGAATTAACAGAAATCAACTGAATGATGAGAGATAAAAGGAGAAGAGAATGGGGGAAAAACGTACCAGAAGGGAGGAGTTGAGAAGGGTTGTTCGACGACATTGCAATTTGCGAGGTTTGCTGCTGCTACGCTGCTACTTGAGAGTGAAAGGCCAAATTCAGGGAATAACACTAGCTTCAATTCCTTCAAACTAAAGGGCTTTCAACGAATTGTGACTTTTTATTAGGGATGGAAGTGTGGCCGATCAAATAAGAGACCCGTCCTATCTGAGGTATGGGAGATGAGTCGTAGGTTTATGTTTACTTCAACTTATCTAAGCATTTTATATTTTATTAAAAAAAATGATATAAGAAGAGTTRAGATTAGATCATAAAAGTTTAGTTCAAATCATATCAGYAAAAATCAGATCATATCTTATTTTATATACTTTCTCCSTTTTTTTAATTGCATCACTTTGACATTTTCACTATTCACAGGAAGTACTTTGAGCTTTACACATAATAAAATATATAGGTTAAATAATATTTTAATATCAACTTTTTATAATTTTTTATTATTCATAATTATTGTTATTAAGAGTCAAAGTTATGTCTCGACAAGCGTAAAATATTGACTTATGCAACTAAAAAGAAACGGATTAAGTATTATAATTTTTTAAAAGAAATTTTATTACATTAAATATTTTCTAAAAACTATACAATAAGAATCTATAAAAATATATTAAAAGGAGTGTCACACAACGTGGTTACGCCATGTGGACTCCTTTTAATGTGCCAAGTGTCAGTGCATGTAATTATTTCATCTAAAAATTTTAAAAAAACCATTTTTATGCAAACAAAAGTACTTGAACATATGACCTTTGAGATGAAAGATTTGGTTTTAATTAACCATTAATCCACAAGAATTTTATTAGTTATCATATCACATAAATTATAATTAGGTTTTATGATCATATTTGACAAATAACGGAAAATTGGAAAATAAAATTGTTTTCCGTTATTTGTTTATATAGAAAATCGTTTCCCTAAACTCATTTTCTTTTGTTTGTTTGTATAAACCTTGCTTAAGAAAAGAAAGAAAAATTATTTTCCTTTAAATAGTTTTCCACCCAAGTTTTCTTTTTCTTTGGATTGGACCAAACAAATAATGAAAAATGGGAAAATAGTTTTCTTGGGTAACATTTTTCTCCAAAACAAACGGAACTTTAGAGAAAAGATTCACGAATTGTCTTTGCGACATAATCATACCACCGTGATTAAACTTTATCGCACAACTAGTTTTATGGTATAATCACAATCAATTTTCCATCCATGTAGAAGTTACAATAATAGGTGTCCATGTCAACTCAATAAAAAACYGGGATGCAACTAGGGTGGGACGGGTTTASCCTTTCTCATCCCATCACCATCCCCATCATACCCCATTAAGTCAACATAAAAAATCATCCCCACCCCACACTTAAGTATCCATCTTTACCAAATCCCCYCCTCATACCACCTAATCCTCGCCCCAAAGCCACCTAAAAATATTRTTGCACTCATTAAAAGTTTATTTACTTGCACAAAAAATTAACCTATAGAAACAACATTTAAAAAATAATTATAAACTTTTGATTTATTAAATAGYAAAAATTAAKAAAAYTAATCCCAACTTCGAGGGTTCTTCCAAAAATAATCCCAAKTTTGAGGGGTGTCTTCCATTTTTGCACCCTAACCGAWTGATAACCTATTAATTAAGTTAATTGGACACGTGTRGCTACCTAATTGGCTCTAAGTAAAATTAAACAAAATTAATTAAAATTTAATTATACTTAAATCTAAACTACCCCACCCTCCCACCTCACCTCACCCCCACCTGCCACCTCAACCCCACCCCTACTGCCGCCGCCACTAGCCACCCTCACTCACCATCACAACCATCGCCACCTACCACCCTAACACACACACCTCACCACCACTCACAACACCCTCACAACCTCACCCCAGACACCACCATCTACCACCCTCACACACGCACCTCATCACCACCCCACGAACCACCTCCCTCCGTTGACCCGCCACAACCCACGAACCACCTACCTTCGTTGGCCCACCCTCACTCTCACTGCCACCCTCATAGCCTCCCTCACAACCTACACTCACCACGATCCACTTCACCACGCACCCACAACCACACGTCCACACCACCACCCCAAGACAAAGAGAGAGCAGAGGAGAGAGAAAGAGGGAGGAGGAAAGAGAGAGAAGAGGCAGAGAGAGCAGAGTGAGAAAGAGGAGAGAGATTAGAGAGGGGTTTTATTAAAAAAAAAAAAAAGAAAAAAAATCAATTTTTTTACTTGAATAGCAGGTCACCGGTCATCGGGTGCAAAAATAGAAGGGAGACGCCAAAGTTGGGATTATTCCGAAATAATTCAAAGTAGGGATTATTTTTGGAAGAACCCCCAAAGTTAGAATTATTTTTTGTTAATTTTTCCTATTAAATATTGATAAGTTATAAAGGTAATTTTGAATGTTTAAATATATTTAACTTTATATTATACAAACGGTGGTGGGGCGGATATAGCCTAAAAATCATTCTCTTCCCCATCCTTAATTCTCATCCCCGTCTGCCAACCATACTAAGGTTGCCTTTAATAAGTTCGTCTGAATTTTTCTGATGTGATATAAACTTTTCTGATCTGAAATTTTCTAATCTGGTTTGATCTTATCTGATTTGATTTTTTCTGATCTATTGTTGTTGTTGTTGTTGTTGTTGTTGTTGTTGTTGTTGTAGCAGTAGCAGCAGTAGTAGCAGTAGGAGCAGTAGCAGCAGTAGCAGTAGCAGCAGTAGTAGCAGTAGGAGCAGTAGCAGTAGCAGTAGCAGTAGTAGTAGAAACTTAGAATAATAGACTAAAAGAATTACAACTTAATTTTACATGAAAAACAAGTTGCAATTGACCTGGGCCAAATCTGGACTACGATTTGGACCAAACTAAGCTATCTGGATTGAACTAAAAATTGCAACAACAAACTGAAATGTGTTACAATCTGGACTCGATTTTACTTAAAGAAAATAAAATCAAAATACTTGGTCCAAACTTGATTTAAAACGAACTAAGACTCAAACAACAAGTTGGACTTTATTGGACTTGGGCTGAAATAGAAAGCATTAAATAAGGTTGGGGAAATTGCAACACTCCCCTCATCTTCGAAAAGCTTTTCCTCAAGCTTGGACAACTTCCAAAGAAGAATATATCATGGTGAGAGCCTTGGTGAGGTTAGAACAACCTCCCATATCCTTTGCATACCTTGTATCAATTGCACTTGCCCAATTTTGGAATTTTGAATTGAACTTGCTTGGGCAGATTTAAACTCCATGAACTCCATGGAAACGAAGCATAGGCATAATTAGTGGTTTAATTTTGTCCTTGATATGAACAACTTTATTTTGGGCGAATTAAATGAGAGGAAATTATTTGCAAATTTGGACAGTAAGAAAAATTGATTTTTGGACCAAACATACCTTGGATTTGCCATCTTGATTAGAAGGAGTTTTGAAAGTTGGAACCTTGTTCATGGCAATAGGAGAGAGAGTGATCTGTGTCCATCTTTAGAAAAGAATAGGTATTTTTGTACCCATCATGCTTGGCCTTTCGATCAAAGAGCCATGGCCTCCCAAGTAAGATATGACACGCGTCCATAGGCACGACATCACACCAAATCTGATCATTATAAGTCTTTCCAATGGAAATTAACAAGAACTTTATGATTGACTTGGATTTCACATCCTTGTTCAAGCCAACGAATCACATAAGGATTAGGAGAGGAGTCATTTTGAGTTCAAATTTTCCACTAGAGTTTTAAGAGGCAACATTAGAACAACTTCCACCATCAATTATAATAGTGCATACCTTTCCTTGAATGGTGCATTAGTGGTGAAAAATGGCCTTTCTTTGGGCTAGTTCTGATCATTCATTTGAGTGTGTAAAGCCCTTCGAACACGAGCATTTCTCCTTCATCTGGACTAAGAATTTGATGATCCTCCTCATGATGTCTTTATTCGAATGGTCCACTTCTTGGAATTTGGACTCTTCACCTTCCTTTTCGACAAATGTTATGATCTTCTTGTTAGGACAATCTGCCACCATGTGTCCAAAACCTGTACACCTAAAATACTTCTTGGCTCCCTTGGTTCGAACTTTGGCAATAGAACCGTGGACTTAGAAGTCTCTTTGATGATTTGATTGATAGGATTTGGACTAGGACTTTTAGACTATAATAGAAGTGGAGGAGTTCTAGTGACACTTGACTTACCCTGCTTTGTTTCTTTGAAATTGATGATCGACCTGTGTGGCAAGAAGGACCAACTCCTCACAAGTCGAATAGCTTGCAATTCCACAACTTGTGAAATTTAGAATCAAGGCCTCCTAGAAAACGAACCAAAGTTTGAGGCTCATCCTCCTTACACCACATTTCATGACAAAGGATTCGAAATCCTTGCATACTCTTCAACGATCTTTGAATTTTTGTTAAGATGGTGAAATTTCAGAAAGTTTTCTTGCACATATAAGTGGGTAAGAATTTCTCCTTAAGAGCCTTTTCATCTTCTCCCATGTACGCACCTTGTCTTTGCCCAATCTGGACCGTTTGGCACATACACTATCCCACCAAGTAGATGCAATTTTTCGTAGCTTTAAAGCCACAATTTTCACCTTCTTTGATTCAGGGATTTTGTTGTAATAAAAAAAACCCTTTCAACTGTCCTTAGCCATTCCACAAAGTAATCGACATCAAACTTCCATCATATTCAGGAATGTCCACTTTGATGTCATTAGTGGAATCACGCCTTCTCCTCCTTCTCCTCCTTGGTTGTTCACATTCACTTCTGGACTGACTTTTTACTTCTAGAGGACTTAGAACTCCCTCACTTGAGAACTAGGAGGTATAAAGCTTCCCTCCCTTTGATTGTCTCAATCGGTCCAAAGTGTCTTGCAATTGTTTTGCAAATATCAATGGTTTGATTTCTGTCTTCATCTCCTTTTCTCTTTCTTCACGTTCTTGATTTTGTTGGGCAACAAAGCTTCCT
>SNQN01007635.1:20132-32529 GCA_008642245.1 Bassia scoparia | reverse complement strand
GCACCATAAACTACGCAATGAATACAATTCAAAAAAATAATTAAATCAATCATACGCAGTAAAATACAATCAATAATCTACATTTTAAAACGCCCCAAAAAAATCATTCTACATTCTATAATTTGTGTCCCGTAAATCTGAAATATGATAGATTGATTTTATGATATCCAATTGCACCCTAAGTATGCATGCATGAGAAAAGGTTTTAAGACAAATGAGTATGGAAGCTATTTCAAGTGTGGTATGATGGATATCTTGCAGAAATGTAGAATCTAGACAGAATTCCATACAAGAATCCATTAGATTTACTTTGAATCATATTTCCATTTTCCGGCAACCACATCATAGATCCTCATTTTTACATATTCCCAAGGTTGGTCACTAACCTCACTATCATATATCTTACATGTAAATAAAGTGCTCGATTGGAAGTTATCTGATGATTAAAGAAAAACAAATTTATTCGCTTACAAAGAAAAATAAATGAACATAAATCGTTGTGAAATACGTTAGGGAATTTGATGCCAAAAAAAATAGGAAAAAAAAGAAGTGATGTTCAATGCGAAACTGTATTTAACACGCGATGCGTGCGGAATAAACTCTCAAGTTTCGATTTATTTTGTTCTAATACAAATTGAGTTTGTGTTTATAGCACGTTTATAATCAAATATGAGGAAAGGTTTGGACAAAGAGGTTTCAACCCCACCTTTATTCATTGTGTCAAGTTCGAATCCTCAATCCGTCCCCATGAAATTACCTCCCAACCTTGTATCTCATTCGCATTAAAAAAAAAAAAATCAGTATATAGTCATTTATGTTTTCAATTGTGTCATTTTAAGTTTTGATACGTGTATTTTAGTTATTTATTATGTTAAGTTGAATTACTTAATATATAGTTTTAGTTAATGTTCATTTGATATCATTAACTTTGGCATGTTGTATAAGTTACTATCCTTAGTTTACCTTTTCCAAAATATCCTACACATTAATTAGTTGACTTTGCTTTTATTTTAATTTAAAACACTAATAATAGGGGTATAAAATGTAATATCATAGGGGACACCATGCTCCCCCCTTGCTATAAATGGATTAATGTTAATATTTATATATAATTTTAAGGCAAAAACTAACAAGTGTTCGAGACATTAGATAAGAATTAAAAGTGGTAAAATATTGATCTATGAATATAAACATTAATTACAGCGTTGACGCCGTGATTTGGCTTGCATTTAAAATTTATCCATCTTTTAAAAAATGTATTTAGTTCTTATGACTCTTCTAACACCCCAAGACTTCTCGTTAGTATATCGGAATTTTTTATAAATCTTTTGGTCTATTTTTGTTACATTCATCGTACTAAGAGACGATACTTTAAAAACCCCCCAACTCGATTGATTTCATGTTTTGTTTCTGATCACATTTTTCCTTTATATTTGTGTTAAGAATAGATCATATAGAATATATTTTAATAGGAAATAATATCCACTCGTACCACGTATTGAATAATTAGTAAATCATATTTTAAGATTTAATATTTATGTTAATTAAGTTTATTTGTAGGAAGATTGTTCTTCAACTTAGTTGATCTTTAGTTGTTGTACAAATACCTATGTTTGATGAATAATAACACACAATATCCCCAACAACATTTCTCTACATTTGAAGATCTACTTCTCTCCATTGAGCGTTCGTTTTTTCAAGTTGTCTTGCTCTTTTTGTGCAAGACTGCTCATCCTTTTGCTACATTGCTCAACTGAACCCACACACAAGGAGAGATTATCATACACAAGTTTAGCGAGTTCTTATAAAAGAATTGTTAATATAAGAGTATGACCCAAGACTTATATATTATCATGATCTCTCCGAAGTGTTGTGTCGATGTGGTGTGGATCACTGTGGTGAGTGAGTGGGTATTGACTGCTCGAAGCAGCCCCCGTACGTGTGAGTGGGCCACCTTTTAAACTTCAGTGATAAGTATGTGCACAATTCCTCCTTGGGGCCTTGCGTTTGATTTCGAAGCAGAGCGGAGGAATCAGTGCGCCGCAGGATTGGGGGGGGTTTTTTTTTTTGGGGGGGTGAGCGAGAGGCGGGGGCGTGGTGGTGGGCTGGAGGCGGTGACTGCGCGAAGAGATGGTGGGGTCAGAGTACGGGGCGTGGGTGATGAGGACACGATGGATGGGTGGTGCGCGGTGCTTGTGGGAGTGTGAGTTAGAGGGCGTGGGTCGGAGATTGGTGCGGCTTGTGAGGCATGAGTAGAGTGTGTGGTGGGTGATGTGTGGCGACGGTGGGAGGTAGAGAGTTTTTGATTCGTTGTGTTTGGTCCGACGTTATTTTAGGTGTTTTAGAGTCATTTGCTCGCGTGTGTGGGTCAACGTGAAGAAATCCGAGGATGTACAGACGATGGGAAGTGTCAGAGTGGAGTTAGAGAGAGTGAGTTGTCAAGTAAATATCAATGTTGGTTGCCAGTGTTGCGGGGGGTGGGCAGCGGTGCCGAGTGCGAGATTGGCAGGAGTGAGTTGCCAGAGAGGGAGTGGCGCGCGTGAGAGCCAAGTGATGGTGGTGAGGCGATGTGAGAGGTAAGAGATGCGCTGATGTGGAGGATGAGTGGAAGTGGATGTAGAGAGAGAGCGAGAGAGTGTTAGTGCCGGTGTACGACAAGAAGAGACGAGAGGGTCAACGGAGTTTGAAACTGGGGGGGGGGGCGGGTGGGCGGGGGGGTGAAGAGGTGGCGTGGAGTGTTAAAGGTGGGGAGAGAGCGTGAGTCGTATGAGGATGAGGTATTAGAGAAGTGGTTGGGGGGCGTGAGGGCGAGCGCGGCGTGCGATGCGCCGAACGTGGCGTGAGAGAGGTGGCGTGGGGCGTGACGGATGCGGCGCGACGAGTGGTGTGTGTGCAGCGCAAGTAGGATGGAGAGTTGGTGTGTCAGAGTGAGAAGAGAGTGGATTGTGGATATAGTAGAGGTGTGTGAGAGTGCGAGGACGATGATGAGCACGAGGAGTCAATATGTGGACTGCGCGAAGGTAGACGCAGAGCGATGTATGTGAGGAGGTGGTGGTAGAGGAGGTTCAGTTTAATTTTGTCTATGGTTAAGTGGCCAGCTTGAATAGTAACACGAGTTTAGGTGTTTGTCCGAATGAATTTTCTTAAGGTTTTTTGGTAAGATTTAAGCGCGCAATTGTTGGAGAGAGCAGTTGGTTCGGTGAGAGAGATGTGATGTGAGAGCCGCTAGATCTAAGACAGTGAGGAGTTTATGGGGTTGAAGGCAATATATTTTAATAATTTCTTGTGTGCTTGAGTTTCTTTGAAGCACAAATTAAAAAGGATATGTGAGTGATGTAGTGTCGTGTGTGTTAGTCGTGAGTGAGACGATGTGTCGTGAGCGATGTGAGTGCGAGGGTTTGAGAGAAGAAAAGAGATTCGAGAGAGCGCTGAAATGTGTGTGGTGTGAGAGTGCGTGGTGTGCGCGGCGTAGTTTGAGGTCAGATGTGAGAGTAGAGGATGTGTGAGTGATGCAGAGATGAGAGAGGGTGGGGGTGAGTGAAGTCAGTGCAAAGATGGCGCTGAGAGAGAGGTGGGAACTAGAGGAGGAGAGGAGGAGGAATGTAGTGGTTTGTGGCCGGATATATTGTTCAAGAATTATTAGCTTAGGTGTAGTTTTTTACGATCAGCAAGGTCGAGCGTGGTAGTGGGAGATCGATCAGATTTATATATATATATATATATTATATTCTAGTTGATGTGCTACTATGAAGTAAAATAAATGAATGGTGAGTGACGGCGCGGGGCAACGCCGCCAGAAGAGACTTAGTTGTAGATATTAAAGGCGTCGTCACATGGTGGGGTGTGACTTGTAGGTGTGCTGAGAGGCGGTGGCGAGAGAGAGAGTGAGTGTGCTTAGTGAGGTCCTGCATAGGTCGATGAGTGCCTTCGGACTCGGGTGAGTGTGAGCGCGTGGGAGTGGGTAGCTGAGCGTAGGGGGTGATGGGTGGCAGTGGGCGGTGGAAGGTAGCGTATCGGCTCCAGCGGCGGACCGGGGGTCGGGCGTTGCTGAGAGTATGGAGACGAGTCGGATGGAGGGTACATCTCCGGTTGCGTGGCGGTTGGGTGGATGAGCCGGGATGTGAGAGGTGCGGAGTGATGTGCCGTGTGACGCTCGACAGTAGTCCGGCGGGCGTCGGAGAGGGCGCGCGCGCGGGGGCCGCGAGTCGTAGTGGGGAGGTTCCTGGGAGTCGGGGTAGTCTGTGAGTGTGAAGGGGCGAGTGGAGTGCGTGTTGATGGGGATGCTTGTAAGGGAGAGCGTGGGGTTGGATGTGAGAGTGGCGTTGCGAAGGGGCGGTGTGCCGTGGGTGCGGTGTGGGTGGAGGCCGAGAGCGTCCGGAGTGGTGTGCGTGGTGTAGAGTGGGTGAGAGCGGCGAGCGTGCGAGGTGGGGAGCGGATAGTCGCAGCGGTGCGGTGTGTGGGTGAGTGTGCGGAGTGGAGCGTGGGGTTTCTCTTGGTGTGCGAGTCGGTTTGTGAGTGGGAGGTCATCTGAGTGTTCGACAGTCCGGTGCTGAATTTGCCTGTGGAGTGTAGGTGAACCCTTTTCGACCCTGCCCGTGTTGCTGTAGTCGAGTGTCGCGTCGGTGTGAGGGTGAGTGGGCGAAGGGGGTGCGCGTGGAGGCGTGCGGTTGCGTGTGCGATGTCGCGACCAGACGTGTCGGTAGCGTGTGTGGTGGTGATGGGGGTGGGGGGAGAGCGAGAGAGGCTTGCTGGTGTGTGCGCGTGTGCTTGGTGGATTGGAGCGAGAGTGTTCTGTGCGTCATGGATGGTAGGGCTCGCGCTGCAGAATGGGAGAGTTCGATGTGCGAAGAGGCTTGGCAGAGGTGGTGCGAGGGGGTCGATGTGGCCGAGAGCGTGGAGAGGGCTGAGGTGCGTCAGCTCGAGTGCGACGGGGTGAAGAGTGGTCGGTAGGAGACGGTTGGCGTGTCGGGAGGAGGAAGGGCGTAGTGAGTTGGCGAGAGGGGAGTGTGTGGGATGTATTGAATGCGCTTAATAGCTTCGCAATTCATTGTGCATTGTTGAATTATTCCCAAAATGTAGCTATTCTTCTTTTTTGGCGGTTGCCAAAAGTGATGATTGAAAAAACAATGCAAATTCGAAAAGTTGGATAGAACCTGATGGTAGGTCCCTAAACCATATTGCGCCATACCCTTGAGTAGGGTCTAATAGAGCAGTCGACTTCGCAGCAGCTCGTAACATCTTGACCGACTCGGACCTTAACAGTCCAGTCAAGCAAGTCCTTATCGACTCGGTACTCGCGAGCAGCCTTCATTAAATTTTTAGTTATATTTATAATTAAAATAATTTTGCTTAATATAAAAATAAACTAAAAATTACTCATATTACTCATATGTAAAACATAGTTCACCCATATCAACATTATTTGGGCCAGCCCATTTTCAATCAATCAATCCTAATTCTAGCCCAAGTAACACAAACTCAATTCACTCCATCACAATCAGAACATCGAACCATTCACTCTCTCACTCTCTCTCAAACAGTCAAATCTCGCAATCGCAGCCTTCGACCTGTCGTTCACTCCCTCACGCCGAGTCGACTCCTAGCGCAAGCCGTCGGGCTCGCCGTTCCTACGGGCCACCTCCGCCGTCCGTCGCTCCTGCAGTTCGTAACATTTTTTTTGCTTTTTAATTCTCGATCTGTGATGTTGATTAACGTCATTGCTGAGAAACTACTTTGTTATTGAGAATACTACTTTTACATTGTTGAATGGTTGAATGTTTATTAAATTGATTTACCTGTTTCTACTAAGATTACCTTTTTTTTTAATTTTTTCGATGGTTAGAGGATTTGTTATTAATTTACAAAATGTTGCACTAATTAGTTTACTAATTTTATTTTAATTATAGATCTGTTTTAATTAATTTGTTTATTCTGCACTAATTTTCATTTATTTGTTACTATTTGTTTCATTTAATTGTTGTTTATTGCTACTGATCTGTTTATTAATAATGTTTTTCTTGATATTCATCGAATTGTTTTGTTTCTGTTTCCGTGAAATGTTTCCCTGTTTTGAATTGTTTAATTTGAATAATTTGTGTTATTTTGTTGCACTAATTAAGTGTTGATTTTGCATAATCCGTGTTTAATATGAGAAAATGTATAATATTTGAGAGAAATTAATGTACTTTATAATATTCTAAGTATTGCAGAGACTCTTTATGCGTAAAGAGAAAGAACAAGGTTTAAAAAAAAAAATTATGTTTTTTTATTTTCATTACTCTATATATTCTATGTTCTTATTTATTATGTCTTGTAGAATAATATGAAATTGAACCAAAGAAATCATCCTTCAAATCTCTAGCTTGTTAGATGAAGTGATGATGATTTTTCAAGTTAGATGAACACTTGAAGATGAGAATTAATTTGGTTGTTGAAACTTGTATCTATATCTTGTTTGAGTTGTTGCTTTATGACTAATATTCTTGCTGTTTTAGTTATTTGTGTTGTTATTGAGCTTTGAAGCATTTGTATTCTCGTTATTGAAAACTTGTACTTTGAGGTTCGTTTGATAGATTTTTGAGACTTTAGTGTTAAAAGTAAAAACTTGTATTAAATGTTATTGTAGCTTTAATTGACGAGCTTGAGTCTGCGGCTACGAGTCGAGTAAGTTTTTACTTGAAAACATGCTTTTGAAACATTTTTCGAATCGAGTTCGAGTCGTCAGCAGGGTTAAACTTATCATCACGAGTCGAGCAGAACCTTATCGAGCTTACGAACGATCGAGTCGAACAGTGAAAAATTCTTAACGAGTCTGTTCGAGGTATACCTCTGCTCGCGATCGACGTCACTCGATAACACTCCTACCCTTGAGGGTGACTGGAAAGACTTGCACCAAAGTGCATCTCTGCTTGAGGTGGTTAGCATGAAGCTTGGACATTGCTAATGACATCGGGGTCGGTGGTTCCATCATAGCATCAATAATGAAGAAATTTATATCTTCCTAAGCTTGTGGTGCCACACAAATGGATGAGAGAAGGCGTGTTTTGTCGGTTAGGAACGATTAAACTTCCCTTTCCCATCCCTTGGATGGGTTCCCTACCTTGGTTCAACTGCATCGCTCTCGTGTACTCCCCGCTTCGTGGATCAAACTTCTGGTTCCCAAGTTGTCGAGATGCACAATGGGTCTGACCGTGCTGAGAAGGATTCAGGTTCTAAGAATGAATGGAAAGGTTCGTGCACACTAGGTACTCTTAAGAGTTTCACTCTCATGAGTGGCTTTGCTCAAGCTTCTCGGCTTTCTTCTTTTTCAAGCATTCTCCGGCACCTTGCTCTCTTCTTTGTTCTCATCCTTCTCCGAATAATTGTAACACCTCAAAATTCTCCCCCTTTTCCTGTGAAATATTAATGAAATAGGAAACTATTGACATGTACGCCACGTGTGAAAACTTTCTGCTTCAGAAATTGCAGCCGAAAGACTAAGACGAATAATCAAAACTTTTAGGAAGGACTATCAATAGAATTTAAATTGTACAACTTGAAACCGCTTTGGCCCTCTATTCAAAACCGAGATAAATATGTCGACAAGTAACGAAACTTTGAAACCATTTAACACTCCAATTAAAATGCTACATTTTCAGACGAAGGGATTAAACAATATCCAAGAATATAACACTCGAACACTCCCGAAACCCAACGTCGCAATTCCACATGTATACCCATTCACCAACCTGTAAAATCCTGTGAAAAAGTCTGTCGCCATAATTTCCAATGAAATAAGGATCATTACAGCCACCAAAGAAGGGAAATGTGGACGACCACCAATACAACTAAAACACACGGCAATTAGCTCAACGAGTACTACAACTTACAAAACCATGAAAAATAACGACATTGCACTCCTCCTATTCAACGGCACATTCCGAATTAACGACCTCTAAAGAAACAAAGAAAAACCCAACGGTTGTGTTGCCCGAACCACATCCAACTACACGTAACATTTTATACAACCAAAGATCCATTAACTAACTCATCATACACATATCATATATCTGCACCAATACATCTATCGCAACCATCATCAACGTCCTGTCTCAACACGATTACACTACAAGAATAGTTTATCGACGCCATACATGCACTAATATAGTTATTACTTTTGTTAGATTTGCACCACATACCAGCGTTGTCCAATCTCCAAGCACGACAATAACAGAAGTGCCACATTCAACGACCTAGGTGCCCACACATTCAAACCAAGACACATTAAGTGCCCACCATGTTCAACCCCATGCCTCTTCGTAAAAACAATCAAAAAGTTCAATAAACCAGATGCGCGAACCGGGCGCGACACCGTCACCAATATTAGAGATGAGACTCAAACCAACCTCCATTTTCGGATAAAATCCTGTTAACAATAAGTGAAGAGAACGCCGTGATCAACGCGCCCTCGCAAGGAAGCGAATAAAATCGCAACCCCAACCCCTGAATGTCAATACTCTAGATTTCGTGCGCAACTTAGAAGTTCACATTATTATCCATTCGATTCATTTATATTTAACTGGCATTTTTATCCAACTTCCAACAAGACACAGTCTTAAAAAACATACCATCATTTTTAAATAAACACAAACATTCTTAATTTCCATGAACCGGTTTGGACAAGCCAACTAACTCGTCATTTCAGACTTGAATACTTCCATTATACCAATTTCATACTGCATCATGTATACGAGTAGTAGGCAAATCACCTCATGGATGGCAATTATATCTTGATCACTGAATTCATTCTGTATTATAAATTACATCATGAAAATTATACTTGACTCCACTCTATTCCTCATAGACCAAATCAAGTATCAATAAAGGACAAGACTAATTAACACACCCTTCATTAACAACCTACATGACATACAACTTTTCACATATTTCCTTATTTCCACAAACTCATAAGACCCATGACACAACAAATGAATCATTCGTAGACTACCAAACATTCCATTGGACGTTTCCTAATCATGCGTTCTAAGTTTCTCAACATCACTCAAACAAACATAATCAAGAGGTTCCGCAAAGTATACGTACCTCTTGAAAAGAAACCATCCTGCAATTAATTTTCAACTCTATATCATCATCAGGCAAATTTCCTCTAACAACAAAAGAAACAATTACAATATTCTGATTCCTAACGATGAAAATAAATCAATATATATTCCGTGAAACCCACAAAACTTAGAAATCAACCTCCGAACTGTTTAAAGATATACTTTCTATCCCGTATAATATAACATTCATTTGTGTTTCTTACAAACCTTAAAAAGCCATATTTTTCAATGGTTAAAATCATTTGAATAGGTGTAAAGAGATGAAGAACATAATAAACAGATATTTTCGTGCCAAATATTTTTGATTAATATTTAATAACAAACCACATCTTGTAACGAAAATAATTTCAATACCTGATGTAACATATGATCATCTGAAATACTAAAAGAACTCAACGAAAATTTATGAAATTTTCACACAAGTGTGATTACTTATATAGAACATCTACACAAATTTCGTAATATCATCATATCATAAAACAATCGATATACAGATCGCAACCCGGAACAAACAGTCAATTTGAAAAACTGACATTTATAAAATAGTAAATAGCCTTATGAAATCTTCAAATTTACACAAATTTTCTTACTATAATATATAATATTCTAACAAATATATAGTTAAATTATGAGAACATAAAAAATCAAAAACAATCCGAACCTAGAAACCGAAACTTCAATTCCAAAATAATGAATTTGTTTAAACATTAGAAACCGTCTTAGACAAATCCGTAGTTTTACAATAACGTGTTTATATCAAGTATAAAGATAATGCGACCAAATTTTTATCGTAAATTAATTGGAAAGAGATAAAAATAATAAAAATCGAATAGTAAAGCAGGACAGCATAATCAAAACTGAAAAATCCAATTAAACAACCTAATTGCATTCCAATAACATCTGAAATTACCAATTAATTTCAATGTCATCCAAAATCATTAAACTTGTAAGTTTCTAAGATTATCTATCAAATTATGAGTGCATAAAATTGATATAAAACCTTCAGATTAATCAAAAACTAAAACATGAAATTGCAGAGAAAAGAAAGAAGAAGAGATGAAGATGGTAACCGAGAGTAGTGATAGGCAATCGGTAGAAGCTAGTGGAACTGGATCCAGATCCAATCGTCTTTCTAGGGGAGATCAATCCATTTTCATTTAATCCTCGCTATGAATCCATTCCGATTATCTCTGCAGAGGACTCCTACACGGCATATGATCTACACGGATCCAAACGCGACTCCTCATTATATCTTTCGCATCATCTTTGCGCTATGTGCTAAAGTACATCTAATATTTTAGTATGTAACCAAAAGAATAATCATGATTGTCTCATATCACATTAAATCCCTAGAATCGAACTAATAAACATTTGAATTTGAATATTACTCATCGATAATTAAACGAACCCCCGGTAATATAACATATACCTCGCATGCCACGCTTTAAGTTAAAGTGAAAAAAAAAACAACATTATTATACAATGACATTAAACTTTCTTGCCTAATTTATTTTAATTAGGTAGCTAGAAGAGTGAAATGGCGTAATTAGGTTCCTTGATTAAACTCTTCATATAAGCCACTAAATTATTAGTAAAAAAATAAATCTACTAAAAATAAAAACGGGTGTCCACGAATTCTGGTATCTGGATCCATTGCCATATGATGAGATCCGTTTTTCCACCCACAGGATCCATATCTAGCATCCGGATCCGTACGGGCTCAAAAATTTAAGATCCATATCCGCAAAACGATATGTCCGCGGTCCGGACCGGATCCAATTCAATATTCATTGCCAACTCTACCGACGAGAGGGTGTGGTTGGGGCGCTGCAACGATAGTAGCAAACTTGTGATGCAGCGTGAAGCAACCAATAGTTCACGCTATCCTCTTCTCTCTATGTCGTTCTCTTTTTTTGATTAAAACGTAAGTGGCGTGAGGGATGAGAAAAGGTTTAAAACCCTTTTTCTGATTTAAGTATCTAATTAGGTTTAATTTTAAAATATCTTATTTATTTTCTTTAATTTATTTTGGATAAAGGTGAAAAAATAGATTTCTTTTTATCATAAGATATAATTTAAACGGAAATACTAGAATTCAAATAAAATAAAATAAATAAGATAAATCATAATATATTTATAATAAAATATATCCATAAAATTTTTAATTGTTTTATATATGAAATACATTGTATTATATTTATCAGAAAATATATTTATAAATATTTAAAAATAATAGGGGATTACAATAATAGCTCGAACACCCATGGAAAAAACTTCACGATCTAGTTTCTTCTTCTCAATGAGTGTACGAACATCCTCAGTTTCATTGTTTCTGATCTGGTTAACACTTCGTCATCATCATCACCATTATCAAAACGATATGGACTTTTGGTTGATTGAATTCGTGGGGCAATAGGCACAATTTTAGGAGTGTTGCGATACTTCCTAACTTTTCTTCTCTCTTGTTCAATGGGAACGATTTGAGTCTCAACATGCTTGCCTTTGTCATTTGGAGTGGGATTCTTGATGATATTGATAGTCTTGAGATTAGGTGCCACGGGAGTGTTGTATTCCAAGGCCTAAGTCTTAGCGAGAGCTTCACCGCCACTCACCTTAGACTTACCCGCATGCATGGCTTTTAATCACGCATTCTCCTCCTTTATGGCTTGGAGTTGAGCCTTCACATCTTGTTTTTCGGCGAAACGATCCCTGATCTCAGACTCTCTAGCTCCTATCTGTGCCTTCAGACCATCACGAGTGACATATCGACCATCCAAGTCTTGGAGAAATAGCTCTGTCCCTACATATGTACCCAAGTCTTCCACAGCTTGGAAGATAGAGTTATCTTGATGGTTCTCCCCATTTAGATTGCTTTCCTTCTCTGAGGATGGTGGAGCATTCTTTCCTTGTTTGGTTTGATCATCCCCTGAAGCCACTTTCCAATTGCCTCCCCACAAATGGCGCCAAATGTTGTAGCAAGTTGATTGGCAAACTATAATATTTCCTTTGAGCCGTAAGGTTAAGAGGAGGGTGGAGGCTTCCCTTCAACGATACCTGCAAGAAAAAGAATAATCCTTTTCGGATTATCTCCYCTCCGATGCCTAACTAAGTAAAGGAAGAAGGAAAGTAATAAATGCAACTAAATGTAGAGAGAAGCTTTACACTTGCTTTTAGTGTTAGTTAATGCTTGTGAAACTGTGTGGAAATTATGATCTCTCATGGGGTAATTATTGGCATTTGCCTTCCCCATAGGAGCCCGGATGTGTGACACTTGTCGCCATCTTATCCGTTCGTTT
>SNQN01007635.1:4879-19024 GCA_008642245.1 Bassia scoparia | reverse complement strand
GCTATGAGAAGTAGGAAAGGCATCTGAAAACACATGATAATAAAAGCTCATAGATAACAAAAGAATATACCGAACTACAAGCAGAAAATAAGAAGAAGCAAAGCGAAAAAAAAAGTAGATCGAAGCGTCATAATAAAGCAAAAAAAGATGTAGAAAGCAAACTTAGGAAAACAACATGATAAAAAATCATGAATATACGAGAAAATGGAAAACATAAGTGAAGAAGAAGAAAAAAAGAGAAAGAAGAAGACGAGAAGACGTCAAGAGAGAGATTAGTGACAAACCTAAGCAGAACAAAAGACACCAAAACAAGATAAAGTGAAGACAAAAAAACATAGAATATAGCAAGAAAAGAAAAAAAAGAACAAGACAACACAGAAAAGATAGAAAGACAACAAATAAGAAAAGGAAAATAGAAGAAATAATAACATTCTAAAGATCTAGCCACAAGAGAATAAAAGAAAATACAAGAAAGTAAAAATTTAAGTAAGTAAACCCTAAAGAAAAGAAAGAAAAGTACAATCCAAGAATAGAGATAAAAAAAATAAAGAAATGGTATTAGTACGGCAGATACTTCTATTTATTTAAATTAACATATAATTCAGGAAGATACATACGGTACTAAAATGTATACTTGTTCCTCCAAGTAAAAAGATATTAGGATAATATCATAACATAAATCTATCTAATTCCCTAATTACAACCTCTTAATTTAGAAACTAAATAAGATATACTAGAAATACTTGATGAGCAAGTCCAAACAAATCGTATCGAACAAAATTGAGATTGTTATCTAACAATCAAAACTCTTCTAAAAGCCCCGTAAAATTTGCAATGGTACAAATAAATAAAAATGGAGGAGTATGAAACCAATGTTGTCCAAAATAGTTTAATAAAACTTTTAATTGGGGATTTGATAAAAGTGCATGCCAAAAAAAATAAAAAAAGTCAAATCCTGAAAATTTGGTACAAGTGCAATCCTTATTTCTTATAAGAAAAAAAAAATTCATTCATGATTTGCATGTTTCAAATACAAAATCACTTTCTATCCTTTTCTTTGTCAAAATTATACTACAAAATATAAAATGTTGAAATTGGACAAATCAATTAACGAGAAAAATAAGACCAATGATGCACTCGACACATATGATTGATGTGGAGGATTTACTCAAAATTTTTGATAAATAAATAAAGAAAATTAAATGACTTTGAGTATTATTTTTATTTTTTTAATGGAAAAAAATAATAAAAAATTTAACATTAAAGAATTGATTCCCTTTCTTTTTCTGCAATATAAATTAACTCCCTTATTTCTAGCTCTGCTCATCTTTTACTCTGCTCCCTCGTTTCATACTCCGTATTAAAATTCACTAGTTTTTCTCTCTCCTCAATTTAAAAATCTGTTCTTCCTCAATTGCTGCGATATTCTGGTAAGCATTTATATTTGTTCAAAAAACCCAACATYTTTTTGTTGAATTATGTCATTTTTTAATGTTTTTATGGTTTGCATTGTTATTAATCACTGATGAATTTTTTTGATATTGCATTGTATGATTCGGATGTTAGTTTCATCTGGGTATGTGCTAATCTTAGGGAGGTGATTACTGGTTCAGTTACTATTGTTGGTTTTTATTTTATATGATTTTTCTTTTCATGATCGAATTCACATTTACATGAAAAAAAGTTGTTTTTCATCTTTTATAATGATTTTTCTTTTCATGATCGATTTCACATTACATGAAAAAAATTTCTGCAACATCGAGATATCCATTTCTTAGAAGGTTAAATTCTCCTGATTTCTACTTTGTTTGTAGTATGTTTTATAATTCAATTTTTTTAGTAAATTGTTTAGAATTAATTGATTCACTGAAAAGATCTAAATTTTTATCATTTCCACTAGTTTTAGCATGAAAACACAACGTTTTATATTCTTGTCCAATTAACTCAATATTTATGACAAAATACCACTGCACTCCTAAATTTTTGTCTTGCTTTAAATTTAATTCAATTGAAGTTGAAGTGTTGAATTGCATTAGGGAAAATTAGATAAGGTGTGACATTGCTTTGTAGTTTGATCTATGTACCAATTCAATTTCAACTATCTCCGCATATAATGCTTCAAGCTTTAATAGTAGTGGTAATTCTCTTGCAGATGCATTGATTTGATAGTTGAGAATCCGTCGATAATTGTGTTGGTATTTGCTGATACTTGTTACTTTTGTTTTCTAAATTAATGTATTGGTAGAGGTGTCCATTGACCATTTATCGTCGTATCTTGTCATCTAAAACTTAAGTATGTCTACGCTCTCATGTTAGATTAATGGTAACGTACAGTTGCGTATGTTCGTTGTTAAAAAAACGCTCTGGGAATTCAATGGTTAACTATGTTTTATTAGATTCTTTAAAATCGAAACTTCCGTTTATTGAATATTTGTTCTATTGGTGTGTTGCACCATGATATTATTATTAGTGTATGACTACTTGTAGATTTGATTACAGGTGTTCTCATGACTGTTTTAATATTGCCAAAATGTTATCTAATTAGTACTCACCTTAATCTAACAATTTATCTTGAGAGTTTTATCCTATCATTTATGATGTATCAATTTTTTATCCACTTTTTAGTATGAGTTGCTTAAGTTTTACTTTCTTTTGTTTTTTCTTTTCTATTTATTTATTACTTTAATCTTGACGAAATATTAATACTTCCATTTTATATTTCAGCTTTATTTTGAAGGTACAGCCATGAATGCACTTGCAGCAACTAATAGAAATTTTAAGCGCGCATCCCCCTCTATAGATTGGACTCTAAACTTGAAATGAGTCTTCTCTCATTCCATTCAGAGAAATTAAGTGGTTAATGTCTTCCTTTAGTCATGAATTAAGTTTTTGTCGTTATTTATCAAATTTATATTTTATTGTTGGATCGATACCCGGCTTTAGGATATGTCAATGGTGTTTTTGATGCTGTATTTTTTTATATTGCCACTTATCTGTACTGTTGAATATGTTTTTTGTTATACCTTCTTGCATTTTTGAGAATAAAAGTATATGGTGCATATACTGTTGTACTTCATATACTATATGTTTGCAAGAAACAATTTTTTGAGGCTCGTTTTCTTTAAAAGCGTCGTTGGCTGTACTTGAGCTAAGTAACACACTTTTTTTTAATGTCGCTTCTCTTAATGTTTTAACTTTTGATTATCACTTATTTATCACCTTAAATTAATATTTTTGATACCATTTGTCACCTCAGTTTCTTTTCTTAGTAAACAATATCAAATATTTCCTGTTCTGGACAGTAATTTTAACACATCATGTGGTTGATTATTAGTGCTCTTCTCAAGTTTCAACCAAAAATTGCAGGTTAGATGCACTATACTAAAATGATGGTACACTAGCTTCTTACGTTGATTTCGAATTCAACATGACAATGCTAGAGCCCCATGAGTGTGGGATCAATACCTCTGAGGTGGTTCAGTTATTCACGTTGACGATTATTTTACAACATCAAGTTATAGTAAAGAACAAGCTAATAGATATATTGTGAATTTTGTACGTAATATTCACAATAGTACATTGAGTTCCCCTTATATCAGTTCTGAGTTTCTTACCATTGTTTTATATGAAATGTCTCGAAACTGTTGATTTACTAAACGAATGTTTAAAAGCATGTAGCCTGTGACTCTTTGATTATATTCATTTATGTTGTTTAATTACATGTAGTTGAAATAGAAGAGTCAGTGCATTAGCGCACAGTTAATGAATGGAAGACAGCAGTAGCTAATATTCCTTATAGGCGTGCCAAGGGCATTGGATCAACCCATCAGAATTGAGTCATCTTACTTGAGCGCTTGACACGGGTTTTTACTCAGAGGTTCATGATCTCATGGATCCACACTGATGTACCACACTTGATTGGGACAAATTCACAGGTTAGAGCAATAATTATTATCTGTATTACAACATATATCGATGAGAATTTGACTGCAGACTTAACTTGATTATTTTTGCTCTTATTGAACAGACAATGGCCTGATATGGGATGAATACTCTAAGTTCATGGCCATTCACCAGCAGTTGTTACCGGAAAACCTATTGTAAGCATGTCGCCACTTAATTGTTACTATATGTCTATATAGCCTTTTGCGAGTTTTTGTGTCAATAGTATCAGTGTTATGCAAACATGAAACGTGAACAATTAGTTAATACATGAATGTATTCTTTATTTTGTACTTAGGCCTGGTGGACTCTTTCTGGAGATGTGCCTACAGCGCAAGGGTCTCTTTGGTACAGAAGCTCTTTTAAATGAGTACGGAAGACTATATCGGACAAGATTGTTATACAGGTATGCAATTATGTAATTTAGTATGTCAGATTACTAATTTAAGCACAAAGTTTGTCGTGTATCTAATATGGCTCTAGTGTTATCAGAATCAAGAAGAGAACCTTAATTTAATTTAATATGTTCTTTATATTGTTTGTCTTTTGTGATATAATCTCAGGGATTCGGAAATGTTGGTTCATGGCTGCCGACTCATCACTGAATTAGGAGGAAGGTTGTTGTGTTATGTATATTAGTGTGCCAAAAACAAGAATGGACTTGACATCGACAGCTTGCTAAACATGTTAAAGAAAATCGTGGAGTGAAAGCTTCCATGATGCAGAGGCTTTAGATTCTGATTTATATGTGATTGTGATGTCTAATCCCACAGCCTTGTTAGGCCGGGTTTATAACAGTTTATTCTAATCTTTAGCTTATATTTTTGCTTCTCCTTATATTATGTAGAGTACGAGGCTCGATGTATGTAGAGAAAGTGAGAATGAAATTAACACTCAAGTATCTGAAATAGCACACTAGTTATCTGCTCATAAGTGCTAAATTGTAAAGTGAAGGACTCAAATTTCCAATTTACATGTATAGTAAATAACTATCCAAATAGAAGATTTAACAATAATAGATGCTTTAACTAATATATCTCATTCTATTGGAGAACAATATCATCTTTTCATAATTAATGCTGAAAATGGTGATTTTAACTACGCAATAGACTTATATGTGACTTGAATTAATGAAATTCTCCTAATCCAAGCTTTTAGCACAAGAACTTAAGAAGGTTAATTTTGTTGAACATATTAAAGGAATCAGTTAGCGAGTAGTTTTTGTATATATCTACATATATTTACTTCGTCAATCAACATAGACCCTAGGAGTGTGTTTTTTTCTTCCCCACTTCATGTTCTATAGATTTTTCATTGTCACTAAGGAAGAAGCTGAATTATTTTGTCCATTTATTGACCGAAGGGAAAACGCCAATTGAAATCAAAGCCAAATTATTGTTGAAGCTGCAAACCATCTACTGATCCAGAACAGATGAGGTTAGTTCGAGCATGACTTTACTATCTAAATATGTTGCTGTATTAAGTTCTAACAAGTTGCATTTTCCAGATATTGAAAAGAAGGGGTTGTCACCTTCCTACATATATGTCAAACTCTGTGGTGTCACTGTTAGTTATTTTGAATGGTTCAGTATGAAATTCTCCTATCAAAAGCTTCCCTTACACTGTCTAGATACTAAGCATTTCAGAAACGAATTCGATTCAAATTAGATGTTTAGGTTGTTTCTGCCTATTGCAAAAATGGGACTGTTTCTGATTTACTATTTATCGGTTGATTTATTAGACCTGTAATAATAATTAGATAAAATATACAGATTGCTTAGACGCTGAACTGACACGATTTGTTTGAAGTACGTCTTTTAAAGTTATACTCTTTTTATCATTAAAATTGTTAAGTGGATGACATAATGACCATATTTATACAATGCAACTAGCTAGAGAAGAGAAACTTTTTCATAAACAAGATTTTTCTGATTTCAGAATATTCAGATTCATGTGGATGAAGAAGACGTGAACAGTGAGCTAAAACATACATGACAAGAGGATTGAATGACGTGAAAGAAATGTGCAACACACTATTAATCTTCGTATCGGGGCTTCACTCTGGAGTTAATCGGTTGCCGGCTACTGTTCTCAGAGGTTGGAGCTTAGTTTACATCAGCTGATATTTAATTGAATAAAAAACCCTCCTTCTCTTCAGGACATGACTGTGCATTCCCATCATCCTGGATATGTCTCTAAAACTTATTGGTTGTCTATCTTTTACATTAGTAATCATTATGAAAACCTGAGTTATTTATGGTTCACCCTGTTTAATTATAGAGGAGATTTTTCACCGAATTCGATTTCAATTTTCAAGTATATTAACTTGTGATTAAACAAGACAAGGGAAAGACTCAATTGTGATATTCTAGTTATGCTTTTCTTTTATATTCTTTTAATGTTTACAAGTATCATGTTTTGCCAAAACTTAAAGAAACAAAAAAAAAAGTAAGTGAGAAGACTATGACGGAGTAGGACATGAGTTAGTCTCGTCTCCATGTCCATACTCTAATCATGATCCGTTATTTCTCGAATTACATAACTCTAATCATGATGCCTGGTTCTGTTTATGATCTCGAATGTGATTGTTCGTCTCGCCACCACAGTATCTCAGACTTGCTTACCTCACTACTAGCTGTATATGCCCGAGATCACTTCTAGTAATGGTATTTTCAGGTTCCGTTATCCCCTTATCGTATGACCCCTTACATCCTATAGTTCATTACTCAGATATCGTCCACCCTTAATTCCTGTCCTTAACTGCTGACCCCTTGTTAGTCTCAATCCGAACATCCAACACCAAACATCAATGTATATGACTACAAGTTAATAATTCATTATCATATTGTATTACTGATATCTTTTATGTTTTCGCTATATTCTGTTGATCATATTCTATGTGTTATCAATAAATAAGAAAGACTTGGAATATGGCAGACTAGAAGAGTGTTCTTTTGAATGTGTTATCTATTATAGTTCATCATACGTTCATGCTGCCAATTGTACTCTTAAATGGCTGACATTACTTCCAATGTCTTGTTATGGAGGTATTTACGTTTATGGCTAAAAAAGGCCACAATGGGTGAGGTCACGATACACGAGAGCAATCTAGATTTTTTTGAAATATAAGACGGATGTGCAAGAAAGTGTCATTTAATGAAATTTATTTGGAAAGTCCATTGAATGGTCAACATGACTTAAAACGAATCGTATTTTGCGAACTTATCCCCCTCTTGTCCTTACATTTTTTGTTACTACCAGAGCGCCAAGACTAGTGATCGGCACCTGCTGTCTGTGACACCCTAGTTTAGGGCCCCATGTATTGCAAGAGCGTGGGCCTAATGTGGTTATGTTGTACGGCAAGGGCATCACGAAGATGTTACTCGAAAGATGTGATTTGTTGCTTAATGTTCTTCGGATTTCCGAATAGCACATTTCTCCATTACTTTATTAAGAGCGTTTGGTTGCGTGGTTCCTTTGTATCGATGTATGAGTATGATAATTTCAAGTACGAAAAATCTACTATATAATCTACTATACTATTAAAAATAAATGCGGCTCACCTTGTCTCATTACTCTTGTACTTGTCACAACACGAGAACACAAGCCCAGATAGCTATAGGCGTCCCATGAATAATCTCAAAATTTGAATACGACCACCATTTTAAGGAAAAATTCAATACTTAGTATAAATAATGTAGTATAACGTACTATCTTATATATAATAAATATATTTGACCCAATTTGTCTTGACACAAAAACAACAAGTAAGGTATTATTATGAGCAGTGGCCTGGACATAGGCAACGGTTATCCTACATCACTCTCTGCTACTCTATTATCTACTATTCACCATAATATCCATAAACTCATACTATATAATAAGACTTTGTTAAGGGCAAACCTTAATATCGATCATTTTTAGGTCAAATATAGTCATGTAACGCAATGTATGATGTTCGACTTACAAGAGACTCTTCTAATAAAAATTTTATGGGGAAATACCAAGATAAATGACCTTTGCGAAATAAATACGCCTCAAACCTTATGTGGAAATCCAAAAAAATTAAATTTTGTTTCGTCATATATCTAATGATTCTCGGTCATAAAAATCCTTTTTCTGACGCTTAGACTTTTTTCGTCTAATGTCATGTTCTTGGTGCGTCGCCCATTCCTTTATACCTTCACATACACCTTTCCACTCCTATCTTTATCCACATTCTGTTATATCTACATCTCTTCATCTACTCTCCTCCACATCAAGTCATCGAGCTCAGCTCTCTCCATTTTCAATACTATTCCCAGTCTATATTTTGCACTTTTGCTTTGATATAGCGAGCCCGGATGAAAGCTAAAGTTCTCTCTCCTATTTTTTTATTTATAATTGATTCCTAATTTTTTGCCTAATTGCTCTGATTCGTGCTTCTTATCTTGTTGTTAAATGTTCATATTGTGTCTTTGTGATTAATATTAATCAGTAATTAACTAATACTATCTCCTCTGTGTTTACTGTGTGGTTGACTTTATTAATCCATGAAATTGATGTTAATGTGCTCTTGTGTGTTTGTTGTGCTTGAATCTCAGTTAAATTATTGTTTATGAGTTCTGCATTAGTGTTGTGATTTCTTATGTTTAAGTAGATAAGTACAGAAATTTAAGCAATAAACAAAACCCAATTCGGAAATCCTAATTTAAGATATCAATCAAAAATTGTGAAAATTACTTTAATTTCCAATTTAAACCTGCTCAATCGAAAATATTGAAGAAATATTTGCTCAGCTCTAAGGAAAAATAAGGATATAGAGAGAGAAAGAGAGAAGTGATATTGAGTGACAATTTGCGGAAAAGAAATTAAAGAAAATAGGAAAATTTTTTACTTGTTACCTGGAGAAAAAGAAAGAGAATGCTCACCTGATAAAGCAAAAAAAGAAATAGGTCGAGTGGGAGGAAACAATGGAAGTTAGTGAGACACACATGCTGCATGGCAACGTAAAGTAAGATTTTGTCGAAATGTCATTGATACCTCAAAATATAAACCTTAATTTTTTTGTGGTAATTACCCTCAAATAAATGTTATGACAGGTATATTCACAAAAAACATTTCTGGGATACATGCCACAAATAATCCATTAAATGACGAAAGACAATACAACATAGGCGATTGGCATACAGACATATATGAATAGCCATGTCAAGGACTAATATCTCAATGTTCTTGTGATATATTGTGTGCAATGAATTTAGCTATGAATGATCTACCCACGCTTTTATGTTGAAGATGACTGAAAGAGAAACCAATTAGAAAACAAAAAAATAAAAAATAAAAAAAAAAAATAAAAAAAATAAAAATAATATAAAAAAAACTAAAACAAAAAAAACAAAAAAAATAAAAAAAAAAAAAAATAAATAAATAATAAAAAAAAAAAAAAAAAAAAAAAAATAAAAAAAAAAAAATAATAAAAAAAAAAAAAAAAAAAAAAAAAAAAAAAAAAACCAAAAAAATAAAAAAAAAAAAAAAAAAGGATTAAAAAAATAAAAAATATTTATAATAAAATAAAAATAAAATAAAATAATATATATAATAAAGAAAAATATATATAAAAAAATAATAATAAAAATAAATATAATATAATAAGAAGTAGATAATAATTAAAGAAATATATATATATATAATAAAAAAAAAAAGTGAACAAGCCATAGTTTAGTAAAAAACAAGCTGTATTGCAATAAATTCTTCTTGTGACTTTGCAAATACTCTTCACCTTTAGCTAATTGTTTCTTGCATTTTCATATTTATTTTTTAAAAATAAATGAAGTCAATATGGAATTATATTGTCCTATATTAGGTATTAACACTGTGAGAGGGAATACACCCGACATTAATCGGTAGGTAAAGCCACCCTAAATCAATGCTCAGAACAGATGGAGAAAAGAACAGCAAATCCCCACTAATGCCTAGACTTAGCGTCATCATATTTTTGCTAGTCATCTGCATGTGAGAATGACAATTACTCTAGACACATCCGAATTTGATAATATATTTTTGAAGAGCACATTATCATCTTTCTCACACTAAAGGTGCTAATAACAATTAGCGGCGTTCATCCCGTAAGAAGGATATAGCTGTCTATTTAAACACAAGCTTATTATTTTAACTATACTTGCTTGCTTCCAAAAAAACAGCGTTATTATCTTTTACCTAGAAATTGTTAGTTTCATTCTGAGTTTAATTTGTCCCTTTCTGTGTATAACTAAATCAAAGCTCTGAGAACGAGGAAAATGCAAAGCTAACTCAAAAAAGAAATCAAATTAACCATAATCGAACAATCAAGTCATACCTTTCCATTCGATAACTAATAAATTATAAACATTCCTATCTTATCTTTAAATGTAAACCCCAAAATTCATATTCTGTATAACTTTCCTCGCATTATTTGTAATAAATGTAATGACAAATATTCTCATATCCTACCAATGATATTGAGAAAGTATGGTCTCAATTCTCTTACAAAATTTTTTGTGTCTTTAGTCTCATAATTATTCCTCCATTTTATTTGGATATCATTATAATTATTTAGCAAACTAAGTCCCCAAATGTATATGGTTGAATTGATCATAATACGATATAATACATGTAGTAATAAAATAAAGCAAACAGGCAATAATTTGAACCCCAATAATTCTCCACTTTACCTGTGAATAATAAACTTAAAATACGGAGAATCTATGCAATGTTCAGCCGCACGTTTCAAAACCGTCTTAGACAAATAAAATCACCCACAATTTGCAGCATGAAATCAATTTAGCCGCAAACAGTATATCAACCAACGGATATTAAATCCCGAATATCGTATTAAAGCTGGTTTAACAAGTTGAACCATTACGGACCACTATTTTGCAAACAAGCGCAAAATCCTTTGTTTTAAAAATAAAAACATAGCAAATTGGACGATGATAAATCAAAAACTTCTTCTAAGCGTCTAACGTATACAGAATCTACTCAAACTATCAAGGTTTTATAGTTCGGTACTCGCACTCAGTACCATCCATCCAAGTCTTAGTTACTTTATTGCTAAAAATTGTCGAGAAGATTACCCTCACCATAATTTTCGAATAAAATAAGCGTCATCACAGGCACCAAAAAGAAGAAGTCCATGCGAGACAACAAATAACACAAAGCAAACCTGTAGTACATAACAAAATTACGAAATCAGAAAAGACGTACAGATCTCGCCTAAAATTTGAACATATCGAGGTACGAACACCTCTTAAACAAAAGAAAGACCAACTATTTTGGTTTCATAAGACGCACTTATAACATTATACGATACACCAATCCCAAAGAGACCAAAATCCGACTAGCTTAATATATAGTTGCTCCAATACAATATCATCCCAAGAATATCAACATCATTTAACTCAATAGTACGTCGCTAAATTAATCTATATCAACTCCAATAATATTGACTACAATAAAATTTTATTACCCATCGTTTATGATGTTGAGCATCACACAATGCTGTTGGCTCAAAACCATGTTCAACAAGTTTAAGTAAAGTACATCTCGACAACATCAAGTATGCATCAACACGAAGGTCTACCAAAAATCCCATGCCTCCCTCCTGATTTTTCGAGAGACATCAAAACAGTAAACAAAATAGCGAATTAACACCGGGCCGCAACTCTCACCATAGTTAGATGAATCTCAAACTAACCCAATATTGGATATGAAAATCCGTTCTAATCAAAATAAATGTGAGAAGACGCGTCAAAGGCTCTCGGAGAAGGAAGCAATATGGTTTTGCAACACCAACCCCTGAATTGTCTAATAACTCGTAGACATGCACTCTCAAGTCCGGAGTTTATTGTGTCAACGTATTATTTTTTAGCCAGTTTCAATTCGATAAAAAGATTCACTTATGATCTCACAACAAGACCACATTCACCTTAACAATTCCAGCTTTACATAATTATTCTTTAATTGGATGTCATGTCATAGTACCATATCACAATCTAACCTCGGCATTAAGACTTATCATTCTTCCTCATGAGAGCAGAGTTCACCCTGACTTCCACTAATTCAACCATATGTCAATATTAGTAACAGTTAATTAATAAGCAAAGATTATCAACAAGCTCCCAAAACAATACTCAAGGAATCCCAATTTTCTAAGATAGATCTTGACTACTGACTTTAGTATACAACTCACTCGTGCGTTCTGCAATCAATTCCTATTGGTGATTCAAATACTCGATGTTCTAAGTTGACTAAACAATCCACAATACATTACATAAATTTAACCTACGACACTCTGGAGTACATTGAATAAACAAGAAGTTGAGCCACTCTTTATAACTCAAAATCGGCTCTACGGAAGCCTCCTCCTTAACAATATTAGTAAATTTGAATATACAAACCTTGATCTTTAAATCCGTACAGCAATACTAAAATACTTTAAGCGCGTTCCAAAATTAACTTAAAAACATTGTTATATTTCATAAAAAAACCCATTGATGAGTATAATGATTATACTATCAGCTAAGCATTGAAAAAATGAGCAAAATCCTAGCTTTAAATTCAAACAAAAATTCACTCCATTAGATTCATAACTCAAATAAAATCTGGAACTTTTATCCTTTCTCCCAAATTATTTAATGAATTCAAAATCTCTTTCTAAGCATCATCCCCTCCCGTCGTTAATGTTAGAGTTTTCATTTCATCCAAAGATAGCTAGTATACCATAATATCCCCTCATACATAACAATTATCAATATTCCATTTATTTTTTCTTTTCAAATTCTTCATCTTCATGACTTCTATCACCTCGCAATGCCTCAATCTTTCAGTATCACTCACCTTCATAATTCTCTTCTCTTTCTCCTTTCCATATTTCGTTTGCTTCTCGGAATCACTTATAGACATTTGATTGTTTCTCTTATCTTCACCTGGTTTCGTCGCTCATCTTTACTTACACTCCACAGGTAACAATCTAGATGATTGGAACTATGAACCCATCATCGTCTCTTGTTATTTTCTCTTATTGAAACGATTAAAGTGTAATTTTTTTCTTATTTTAGAAACAATTGATGGAGGATGCATGTTGTATTTTGGCGTTAGGTGGAATACAGTTTAGTGTTTTGTATAAAAATCTAAATAAACACGCAGATAGATGTGACTTCGAGGACTGAATGTATCCGCTCAGGGATCTTCTCCACGTTGTAAATAACAACCCCTTCACCTTTGGACCCTAGGAACCAAATATTTAGCGAAGAAAATCAAAGCGACTAACCTATACATGGGCCGATTTGCGAGGAGGCGCCTACCACACGCCTAACAGCTATATGAATTTCATCACCCACGAGGTAAGACTCTTAGGGTACTTGATGCACAGGTTGTACTTACTTCGTGTACCGCTCATCTGGTTAGACTTTTGGGATAAATTCCCTGCCTTTCACTCTTCCATGTCTTTACTTCTTCTCGAATGCTTTCAACATGCCTTGCAGCTTTACCCATTTCTTGTGATTTAACGTAAAGACCTTCTTGTCACTTTTGCATGATAACGATATAACACATAACGTATATAACATTTCTAGAAGGAAATTGAGCGTCCTTATTCCGAAAGAAACACTAATTCTTGACCAAGCTATCATTAAAGATGACGAGGATGTTTCTTTTTAACCATTTTCTATGAGGAGACTGACACAGGCCGACATTCTCTTTAAAATAACATTACTCTGAAACTATATGGCGATGTCAAATTACCAAAGTTATGTGCAGTATTCAGAGGAAAATAAATAAGCGGTAAATTATAGAATTTAGGGTTTAATATTATGCAGGAAATATTTCATCACGAGTAGGACAGTAGGGGTAAGTAACAATTAGAATAGTGAAAGAATTAGGATAGATATTTTTAATTAAAGATAACAAATCGGACTTGTCGGTAACTGGACTGATACTAATTATGTGGATTTATTGTATTATCTTATAATCAATGATCTCATACAAGGTATTTATTATTAATATTTTGAAAATTAGTTCAATTTTTAATCCGTTGCTCTTCTTAATCGACAACATAAACAGAGACTCAAATGAGAACGAAAATTTGTCAATTTGTAGTTTATAGTATTATCACAATTTTAATTTATTCACCATATTTTTTTTTCATCCAACCCCTCTCTTTGCCGCCCCCATTACCCCCTTTCA